>VDFB02208247.1:0-22903 GCA_007258455.2 Sequoia sempervirens
ACAAAATTGATGAAATGAAGTTTTAAAGGGAGATTTATAAATACTTTCCTGTATAAATTATGCTTTTAGTTTGAATTAAATAAGCAATTATTGGTCATTTTCTATTCAAATTATGACTAAAAGTCGATTGATAGACTAATTGAAAAACATCTATAACTTTCAAATAGTATCACATTTTTGAATTCAAAAGAGCATGTGTCACATTCTATCTTCATATACTATAGGATTAAAAAGAAAAAATTAATTTCATGGTGCAGAGCCAAGTTAAGGTGTTAATTAGAACATCACGAGTTTTATATTTTTTTAAAATTTGTAATAAAAAATCATAATTAATTATTTACTTGGGAAAAAAATTACAAAAATATACATCCACATCGGGACATGAGTCCTCTACTTATATCCTAAAATATTATAAAAAATATTATCATTTATTGTGGTTAGGGGTGGTCGGATAGACACCTACTTCTTATTTTTTCCACGAAATTTAAATACTCATTGAAATTTCAAATTTTTCTCAACTAGATTTTTTTTAAAACAAACCTAGTAGTTTAGAAACTACATTCAATTTTCTACAAATTCTATTCTTACATATTTTTGAAAAAATATAGATAACTTATTCAAAATTTTATGTAAAGTTTCCTAACTCTGATTTTTCTAATTTTTTTGCCACTTAAGGGCTTGTTTTTTCCATGATGATCCTGCACATACCTGAATATTAAAACCTAGATAAATGGCACCAACATTTTGAACTTAATTAACATACTGTAAAACCTAATGAAACCAAGTTGTAGCTCATCCAATTGGAGAAGTGAAAGGTCAATGCCAGTGTCGAGGAAGAGTTTGGAGTAGTGAAAAGAAGGTCAATGCTAGCGCCGAGGAAGAGTTTGGAGTTAAAAAAAGGTCAATACCAGTGCCGATGAAGAGTTTGGAGGAGTGAAAACAAGGTCAATATCAGCGCCGAGGAAGAGTTTGGAGGAGTGAAAACAAGGTCAATACCAACGTTGAGGAGGAGTTTGGAGTTAAAACAAGGTCAATACCAGTGCCAATGAAGAGTTTGGAGGAGTGAAAACAAGGTCAATATCAGCGCCGAGGAAGAGTTTGGAGGAGTGAAAACAAGGTCAATACCAACACCGAGGATGAGGTTGAGGGCACTCAGGGAAAATCGACGACCAAGGGGTAATGAGTACTGTAAGTTAGGCACCCCCATTCTCTTTAACCTTCAACTTTCATGCCTAGTTTCCAAAGATCTTCTCGTACATTGGGACCCCCATTCTCGTAAAATGGTATAAGATAAGATAGAAAAAATAAAATAGCTTAGTCTTTCACTTTTTTATCCACCAGCCTTAGGTTTTGGAAAAACTCCCATAATCTACCCACATCTTGGTTGAGGTCTAGGATTTCATCACACATAGCCTTCATCGCATGAGTCTGAAGCAATTGTAGACTTAGCCCAAGTATATTCTAAGATAAGGTAGATCTAATGAATGGAAATAGAGGCATACAATTCTTCTTTAATACCTCCACCACAAACATATGCAAGGTGTTGGTTGTTTTTATGGTAAGCAGGTTGATCTTCTAATATACCTATGGAATTGCCAATTCCAATAAAGGGCAACTCTTAGACCTAGACCAACTGACGAGGATTTGAAATACTTCCTACACTTTGGGCTCTGGAAGACTCGGGAGGTTGATCCCTTATTACATTTACAACCTCTGCACCATCATCATAAACAACATTAACAACAAAAAAAATCTCATTTAATTGCTCAAAATAATAGGATAATACTGAATATAATTGGTTTTTTATCAATAATATCAACTATTTGGAGCATGAGATAACTACAACAACATTTCACAGTATAATATAGTCATTGATTTTCAATTTGTAGCAAGCTCTAGGTAAAGGCAAACAAATACTAAACCATACAAATAAGTACTACTTAAATCAGTGCCATATATCCATTGGAGGAGTCAAATTTATAAGCATCTAAGGGTTTATGACATATATAACACATAACATATAAGATCCTTGATAACATTGCTTTACAATCTCATCAATATGTATTCTAACCCAATACTACTTATCAAATCTTTATACAAAACATATCCACCTACAATCCCATTCAAGCATTTTAATTAATTCCTTGAATTAAACCTAAAACAAGAATCATACACACCACAATAATGAGATGAATGAAACAACCCTTTATCATTTTATTCAAAATTCAAATATGCTTGTACAATATAGACACATGAGTTCGAATTAATCATATTAGTTCAAATGTCAGTACTGTCATAAAACATCAAATCCCCATGAATTCAAAACCTACTATAGAATGACTCAAAACCTAAATTGCATTTTCCCTAAAACCATCAGACTTTACAATTTACTTTGCAACTTCATCTAGACTCGACCAAAAATATCTAACTTGCTAACCCATACTTCTTGCCTTGAAATCCTTCTTATAGAAAAATAATGAGCAAACAAGCATCGGGCCAGAAAGCACACGTGTCACCAGCCAATTGGACTGCCTTGTGATATTCCAAAAATTTGTTACAACAACAATCTCCCCAGAGAATCTTCTTATTCATCGTGCCCATTGAGAATGGTTGATGTAGCAACAAAAAAAATCAATAATTCCATGCCTAGACTGTCACCAAAAAACAAAATTGGAATCTATTGTAATTGCAACAACTAAATTTTCAACCGTTAGTAGCCTACTCCTTTTCACTCTTCCTTAGTTAAATATGCATTTACCCATTTCTGGTACTCTTCATCAGTTGGCCAATAAAAATTGATCACTTCATTCACCTTGACACTATAAGGTTTGTACTTAACTGCCACCTGATTTGCTTCTCTTTCAAAAGACTCCAAGAATGAGTTGGTGCGAATGATTTTGTCCATACAGCTCACCAACAAATCATAATCTAAGTTACCCTATTTTTTAGGGTTTTGTAGTCCAAACATGATATAAAGGGGCTCTCACACTTTTTTTGATACTATAACTTGTGTAAGAGGCCCCGTGGATACTGTTGTAATTGTAGGATGCATGAATAGGGTGTAGGATGAGAAATAAAGAAGGTATAGCTACTGTCCTGAATAGTTTTGTGAAGAAAAGCATGTGAAATGAGAGGTTCAAGCCTAGGTTTCAACAAAACATGTATGAGAGATCTAATTTTATGAATTTTTATCCATGTGCAGACCTAATGGGTTGTTTTTGAACACTGAATATAAATGATATACATACATACACACACACACACACACACATATATGTATGTATGTATGTATGTATGTATATGTATTTTTAAATGTAAATGTAAATGCAATTACCGGATGCTCTCCTAGAACAATAAATGCAACATATCATTAAAGAAATCTATATCTTTGTATATAAATGTGTATTTCTAAATGCAAGTGTAAATGCAAAGAGCATATGGTTTTGTAGTGTTATAGATACAACATATCCATACATTAATGTAATTGAAATTCTAAAGTCTTCAACACATATAATATGAAATCGATCAAACTATTAAACTACATGAGAAATAAATGAAAATAGTAAATGCATATGTATGTGTATCTGTAAATGTAAGTGTAAAATAAATAAGAATAATGAAAATTATAAAAGAATACAAGGAAAGGTCTCCTCCCTTATTGGTAGTGATAATCTCCTCCACACATAACCCTTAAAAATTATGAATAGAGGAATATAATCTTTGAAGAACTCAAAGTTGATTCTCTCCTACCTGATGCAATTAGTCATTTTATCCTTACAAATATTTATAGTGATTACTAGAGGCACATAGACAAATTCTTCATAATAGAAAAAATTGATCATACTTTCCCAATGATGGAATTATGAGAAAACCTTAGGTTAAATGAATAATTCCTAGCTAAGTTTTTTAAATCATGTCCAAACATATAAGAGAAGACTGCTGCTATGTGTACCTGGATACCGTGGAGAAAGGCTAGTCTTTGGGCTCTTTCATCAATCATCCTACCTTAAAACATACCAAAAGTCTCCTAGCAATTAGGCATAGGAAGATTTAATATGACTTAAAAAAAAATTATTGCCAAAGTGTAAACTTATGATGACTTAACCAGGCCTAGTCCACACTCCCTCCCCGTTAACTACTTGGACATATGGAAATTAAATGTAAATTTTCTGCTATTTTTAGTCATGTAGGTGTCTAATAAACCACTTGGTGGTGTTTCCCTTCAAGTTTATTTACTTGAATGAAGAGAAAAAGTCCTTTGATTACAATTAGAGAATACATTTGAGGCCTTGCTTGTGTAACTGGTGGACCATAGTCACATTTAACACTTGTTACAAAGTTTGGGAGTTAAAACATTAAGTAGATTTGATTTGTGATGGACACATTTGGACGGTAGTAACAATAGCTTGCAATCTATCAAGACTTGATTACCTTATAACCTATGAAATTCTAGCAATAAAATGATAGATTAATCATAATGTCACCTTGGGATCAAATCACCATGAAAGAACTTCATCCAACATCCTTATGAGTGTAGGTACCACAAAATAGGTATTTGTCAGATTTTCTTCTTTGAGTGAGGGAAATTAAGGAAGAGAAGAGGAAAGTGAGACATGTAGTATGTCTAAAAGAGGGAGATCAACTAGAGGTCAAAATATTAGAAGAAAATTCAATGAACGCATGGAATTTTTTCTTGCTGAAGGGGGGTCATGTTCTCATGATGATGAGAGCATAGGCGACATTGAGGTGCCCTTGAGGTACAAACATCTATGTAAACAATGGGTACCCAAGGAACTTCCTCCAATAAACACTAATTTTTGTGTTAATGAGAGGATATATCGCATAGCACCATCATCATTACATCATTTGGGCCTATTTTGCATGGACAGCATAAAGGTCTATTACGAAAAATTTTCTGAATTGATGGAGTATGTTGGACCCTATTATAGTTACAAAGATTGGATGCAACTGGTTCGATATACACAAATTATGTGTAGGTATGCACTGCCAGAAAATTATATACAACCAAAAGATAAGGATCAAAATAAAGAAGTGGCTATGTACATTGACGGAAGGCCAAAAGCATCAAGGAATATTGCAGGGTTTATAAATAGTACATGACCTGGGTCAACAAATAAGCAACCCAATTGCATATTTGAGGCAGGCGAGGGAAACCGTGTATTCATATGTGCGATAAAATCAATAATTGCAGGGGAAGAGTTGCTAATCGATTACAATTTGAATCACTTAGTTACAAACACAGTTACTATGGGGGTGGTACATACTATGTACCATTTTACCCAACCTCCAATTAATGACTCCAATATACGATTTTATTCTTATGTTTTTTTTCGTAAGTCTATTGGTTTCATTTCGGTAATGTTTTTTTATATTTAATTTTTGTCACAAGGGGACATTGATCGTACAGAGAAGGCTCTGGCCTAGAGCATAGATCACAATGTATCTTGAGGCGCTTCTACCTGATAGGTTTACCTCATTGTAATTGTACAAATTAGATACGAGCTAAATGTTTTATTATTATGTTTTTTTCATAAGTTTTTTGGGTTAATTTCGATAATGTTTTTAATATTCTTGTTGCAATCGACTGATCGGGGAAAGGAACCAATAGTAGAGGAGAGCATCCATAGTAAGGTGTAGTCAATATTTTCTAATGATGACATCGCTTGTTTAGCAAACCCTCTCGATACGATAAAGAAGATACAAAAAAATGCAATGAAGAAATGGTTAAGTTGATGTTCATAGTGCCTCAAACAGATGAGATAAGAGAGAGGGTTAAAATATTGAATGATAGATTACAAAGCTTGCAAGTAAGCTGTAATGAGGTATTTAATTATAACATAAGTTCATTCATGGTTTTATATTTTGTACTCTTTTATTTCATGAACTAAAATATGTGTTGTTTTTACAGGGTTATTTTCCTCCTCATGATGCTCCTAGCCATGATTAAGGTACTGCAAGCGCTGCCTAAGGAGTAAGGGTTGGTACAAGTGTCCATCTTGATCTTCCTGCGCATAGATCACATCATCTGACCCCATCATCTATGCCTATATTGTCATCTGAAATGTCGACAACACATACCATGTAGGCATCCATTAATGCACCCTCTGGCAGTGAACACATACTAGAACATGTGTCAGGACAAGTACCTGGGGATGTAGAGGCCACTAGTACTAGTGATGTCTTAGCAACATTTCTTGGATCTTTCCGTATTACTAGTACGGGAACATTTCCGGTCACACTTGTGGTGACCGAGGATTTCATTCCCATAAAGATAGAGAAGGTCCCAAGTACTTTAAAATGTTTTAATTATTATTATATATAATCCAATTGAAATTTACTTATTGATCGCTCTTTTTAGACTATTGATCCCATGATCATTTTGTAGGAAATGATGTTTTTTATAAACATCTAAGTGATATTACATTGGAGTTCTTCAGGCCCACCATACGTACACGGTGGAATGCCCAAAATCAAGATTTAAAAGATGAGCTCATTAACCATTTAGTTGTGTTGTTCGGTGATAAAACATTCAACCAAACCAAGGTCCTTAAGAAAGCTGGTACCTATTTAAAGTATGCGAGGGGCCAATATAGGTCACATTTAGAGAAGAAAAAAAAGTACAAGCATCCCCCCATGATTCCGAAGAGGGAGTGGGAAGGACCTGTTGTCCGATGGAAAGGAGAAGGCTAAAAAGAAAAAAGGAAAGACACCACCGGGCCAAGGAAGGTATGTGATACTATCAACAATGTAATTATATATTGATTACTCTTTCTTTCTACATAATCTAACGTATTTTAAACTTTTCATAGGCTTCCTGACACATCAAAGGCAACAAAGGAAAGACTAGAAAAGCACAGGCAACACAAACTTGGCTTTGGTGGTTATATGAAATTAGCCACGCGAATTGTAAGTATCAATAAATGAAATATTGCATCCAAATTATAATAAATTGAAAACAATTTTGGTTTTATCACACCATAGAAGCAAAATTCATGATCTTATGCAAAAATGTAGGGCTCTGAATTCAACAGAGTTCCCACAAAAGATGACCTAGAGATTGCCTTCCAGCAAGGCTATGGAGCCATGGTTGAACGCCTAAGAGTCTTGACTGGGCAAACAAAATCTTCCATTGCATCTGACATGTAGGTAAATAAACTCAATAAAGTTTATTTAAAATTGAATACTTGTGCAATCTATTCAATATTAATTTCCACCATAAAGTAATTACTTGCCTATTTGTTTTAAACATTCAAGCAATGATAATACTGCACATGACATTGGAATGTAGCCTGGTGAGGGTGGAGCACAACGTGCAGATGAAGGTCATGGTGTGCATCCCAGTACTTTAGAGCATGTAGAGCATGATCCAACTAGAGAAGATCAGGAATATGATGTGGCCCCATCAGGTAAAGAGGACCACTCTAAAGTTCTTTTACACATATTTAATTGCAATTGGTGTATTAATTAATGTGACCTTTCATGTTTCAACTTTAGAGCATGTAGAGTGTGATCAACGTGTTGAGCATGATTAGGCTAAAGAATATTAGGAACATGATGTGGCCTCATCAGGTAAAGAGGACCACCCTCATGTTCTCTTAAACATATTTAATTTCAATTGGTGTATTAATTAATGTAACTTTTCGTGTTTCAACTACAGATCAAGATTTAGAGGGTGTTCAGCATGTTGAGCATGAGTCTATAACAAAAGTTTAGGAACATGATGTGGACCCATCAGGTAAAGAGAACCACTCTAATGTTCTTTTAATTAATGAAATACTTGTAACAATAATAATAAAACATACCATTTTAGCATTTCTTTCTTATTGCAGTAGACCCCTCCTTGCAGCGGTGTCCACGCCATGAGCAAACAACTAGGCGTACATTAAGATCACAAGCAGAGGGTAGAACAACTAATGGGGGGACATATATTGATTTAGAAAATGATACTCTACTTCAGCTTTATGTAGCTTTAAAAAAGAAACAAAAAAAAGTGATTGTAATCATATCATGATAACCATATTTTTGATAATATGTAAAAATTGAAAGAATGAATATTATATGTTAATTAATGAATGTGAATATGTTAATTAATGAGTGTTATATGTTAATGAATGAATGTTATATGTTATTAATGGATGAATGAATGTTATATGTTATTAATGGATGAATGAATGAATGTTATATGTTATTAATGGATGAATGAATGATTAATGTTATATGATTGGTTATAGGGAATTGAGAGTGATGTGAGGGGGGGAGGGGCCAAATGAGCTTCCACCATCATGTGGTTGGCTCTGTTAAGTAGAGAATATTAAACTATTCTCAAAACAAAGAGAAGCTCAATAAGGTAATGCACTTTTCAATATAAGAAATGCATCATTTGAAGCATCGAACCAATATGTAGTCTGTATGTATGATCAATCGTCAGTCTCCATGATGGTACATTTCAACGAATTTTTTTAAAAAAATTGCATTGTTTCATCGCAATTTCAATGAAACCCATCGACGAATCGCATAAAAGGTTCAACGAAGTTGCTATAGTTGCGACGAAGGTTTCGTCGTAACTCCTTGCCCATTGCGTTGCCATTTCGATGAAATTTTGGTGTTCTTTCGATGCTACTACTTTCCCATTTTGTCACAATTTTGACACACTTTTGGTGTTGTTTCGACGCTACCCCTTGCCCATTTCGTCGAAATGGCGACAAATGTCTGGTGTTGTTTCGACGCTACTCCTTTCCCATTTCGTCAAAATGGTGATGAATGTCTAGTGTTGTTTCAATGCTACTCCTTGCCCATTTCATCGAAATTGTGACGAACTTCTAGTGTAATTCATCGATGGATACACAAATTTTTCATCGAAATTATGACAAAAGTTAGAGTCATTTTATAATGCCAATGACTGACGAATCTACACCGTTATTTCGATGTTTAATTCGTCGTCAGCCTTTCAATGAAAAAATAGCAATGACAATATTTTCGTCATTTCGTCGCTTGTCTGACAAAGATTTGTCGAACGATCGATGAACGTTCGTTAGAAAATGGTGTCAAATTTAGTAGTGATTGATTTCCCTCCTCCAATATCCTTGAGATGTGTAAAACCCTTTGTTCTAAAGGTTGGGAGGCCTCCTATGGGAGTTTATCATTTGTCGCATCGAATGGAAACCCTTACTAAGAACTTCAAGTGTAGTAGCCAAGTTGAGTCAGTTTCTGAACATTATAATATTCACAATGCAAGGGGAGGGAACAATTTTCCCCCAAGATACTCACCATATAGCTACTAGGGATTTCTAGCCAAAAGTGGAGGATTTGACTTTGGTTAAGACCCAGAAAAGGAAAAAACACTGGTGACCTCTAGGGTGATAGGGCTATGTGAGCTGACGTAGTTATAAGATGTGGGTTGTGATGTTATTAATGACCCTTGACATTAGAATAGTTTGACTGATTTGTTTGCTATTGTTCAATACCAGTGGAAATCAAAGGGATCATACCAGATCCTAGAACATACACTTGATGTTTAGATCATAGGATGAAACAACTGTTTTACTACTTTCTTTTTTGTTTGAAATCACTATTCAGAAGATCATCCATTAAAAACACTCAATTCACTGATTCAAAAACAAGAAAACTAGAAAAACTTTCAAAAATAGTGATATTTCCAATTTAGTGCATAAACTTCATGTTTCAACACATTGAGTTCATAGTCCAATGCATATAGGGTCTATTATAGCGCATTCACCACCTCTTTTAGTGCATATAGTGTCTGTTCTAGCACATTTTCCTCATCTTTCAATGCATAAGCTTCTTGTTCTAGTAAATTTAATTGGCAGTCTAGCGCATATAGGGCTTGTTTTAGCGTATTTACCCCATCTTTCAGTGCATATACAACTTGTTTTAGCGCATTCACATGATATTCAAACAGAGAGCTAAATTGAACTTATGTCTAAAAAATAGAATCATATTTAGGGATCTTTTTTAGAGCAGAGATCATTCCTCATTAAAACATTGGTCTAAACTTGAAGAAATTGGCTTTTGCAAGTGCAATCCTTTTAACTAAACTTAGATCAAACAACTTAAAGTGCCTAATCACCAATCTCATCTCTGATTATTAGATGAGTTTTACTATTAGGATTTATTATCCTTTATCATGAAACAAATGATGTACATAAGATTTAACCTAGTCTCATCAATAGGATCCATCATCCTATTTGACTTAGGTACTTTATTGGCACTCCCAAACAAAGATCAAAGTATAGAAAAACTCTATCACTTGCATGACCGTTTTAACAAGAGCCCAAAAAAACTCAGAGAAAAAGAAATAGAAACCCAAACCATCATGGCTGAAGGAGAAGAAAATCCTTTTCATAGGTTTCATTAATCTAAAAGATATGAGATAATAGATGAGGACATTCAACAAGCTCAAAAAGACCGTAAATTTCACAAGTTCATGGAAAAAAATCTAGAAAAGGATGGAGAGAAATATTTTCTGCTATTGGAAAATCAAGGTGTAAAACTACCCAATGATTTTGATGTCAACCAATTGAAGGGAGCTCCAAAGAAAATAGAAGTTAACTCATGAATCACAGATCCATTGAATGCCTTAACTCACCAAATCCAAAATCTTCAACAACAAATCCTAGACATGCAAAGGGGAACAACAAAGAGATATTTGTTGTAAGACATCTATCCTTATCTATTTGACAGACATATGAACATGATACCTTTTCCACCAAAATGTGAACTTCCAAAATATTACAAATAAAATGGAAAAACTAATCCTCAAGATCATGTAAGAGAATTTTGCACCATGAGTCTAGAATTTGCACATGAAGAAACCTATCCAATGAGATTATTTCCAAGAAGTTTGGGTGGTCAATGCATGGAATGGTTTTCAAAACTCCCACTAGGTATTAGATCATTTGAGGAGCTGGTAAATAAATTTATCTCCCAATATTCATACAACATTCAACATGAAATAACCATGAAAGATCTTTGTAACACAAAACATAAAAATGGTGAGTCATTTCTTACATTCTTACAAAGATGGAGATGATTATTTGCTAGATATGATCATCCTATAGCTAAGAAAGAAAATATGGATATATTCATTGATAATATCAATAGTGAGATGAGTTATAGACTCCAATTGTAGTGTCCACCCATCTTTGAAAAGATGATTGAAAATGGACTTAAGATTGAGGAAGCCTTGGTTAAAAGAGGAGTATTGAAAATCCATAACAAAGGAACAAACTCTACTAACTTTTCTAACCATCATAAAAACAATGAAAAATACAAATTTTGGACAAGAAACAAGAATGTTGGTAATGATGGTGTAGTTGACACACATAAGGTAAAACTAGTCTTCAATTTATCTGGTACTACACCCAAAAAACAATAAAAAAAATAGTGAATCTAAACTAGCTCCACCTCCACGTCGTAAAAAATTTACACCCTTGGGACAATCACTTGAATCAATGTTAAAAGAGCTTCTTGCACACAAAATCATAACATTATTGGATACACAAGATTTTGAAACAAGAGTTAAACCATCATGGTGGAACAATGCATTTTACTGTGACTTTCATAGAAGCAAAGGTCATAAAACAAATGATTGTACAATGCAATTAAAACATTTGGTGCAAGACTTGATAGATAGATGTGACATATCGATAGAAGGACATCAAACAAATGATTATCATGGAGCATATAAAAACCCTCTGCCCAACTATGGAAAAGGAGAATCCTCTTCAACAAACAAAGGGAAGAATGTGAATTATGTCTATGATACTACCATCCTTCACATTTCTACAGTTGATAATCAAATCAATGTCATCAAAATCAACAATAAATAAGACAACCTACCAGTAAATGTGACCATGAAAGGGCAGTCCAAGTTTCTATTGAAAGGAACTACATCTAAAACAAATGTTGCTCCTTCAAATCAATATAACGTAGTAGATCAATTGCAAAAGATTCCAGCATAGATATCCATACTAGAACTTCTTAAAATTTCACCAGCCCATAAGGCTATTATGGAAAAATATTTAGTGGACACCATAGTACTAAGTAATTTGGAAGTTTGTCAATTCCAAGCCATGGTGGGACATTTGACTGCACCCCATTGTCTATCATTCTCAAAAAATGATGATGCATCCATCTCTCATCCACACAACACTCCACTCCATATTGAGGTTATAATCCATAAACATCAGGTAAAATGTGTTTTAACAGATGGAGGAGATGGTATAAATATATGCACCTTAAATTTTATCCGTGCATTGGGATTTTCAAAAAATGCATTAGATTCCTAAAGAAAGATCACCAGAAAAGCTTATGATGATGAAGAAAGATCCTCTCAAGGACTGATGGTATTGCCAATTCAAGTGGGACTAGTTCAAAAGGATATAATCTGCCAAGTTTTAGACAAGGATTTGACATACAACATACTCTTGGGTCAACCTTGGATCCATGAAGTGCAAGCAGTACCATCAACATACCATCAATACTTGAAATTCCCTTAGAATGGACAAGAGATCACAATTTTTGTAGATTCTAATAATCCCCGATACTGTAACACTCTCAAGACAATCCAAGAAGTTTTTTTACCACATAACAGAGAAGGCCTCACTTCTATTTCCTCAAATAATGAAAGCCAACTCAATTATTTGTAAAAATAGTTTGAGAAAAAGGTCCAGTTGAAAGATAAAGGCATTGATGATTCTATTTCTTCAATTAATGAAAGCCAACTAAATTCTTTTTCAAAATAGTTTAAGAAAAAGATTCAGTTGAAAGATAAAGGCATGGGTGAGTATTCTTTTGAGTATTCCTTATGTATCTCACATCTACTACCTTCTCCAAAATAATATGGACAACCATCAACATCTAGACAACAATCTTCATAGCCCATCATGATATTTGATGGTAAATTTGTAAAAATAGGTACTCTAGTTGATGAATCTAAGGAAAAAGATATTTTAAAGTGGCTTTACAAAGATGAATAAAAATCCCTATTAGCAACGTCTAATATACCAATAGAGCAATATGGTAAAGGGTTCACAATCTTAGAAAAGATGGGATATGAAGGAAAAGGTCCTATTAGCAAACAAAAAGAAGGTATTGCAGAACCAATTCAGTCTATCTCAATCAATGCAAAAGACAAGAATGGATTAGGATACAAAGAAGACAAAAGAAGAAGCCACTCAGAAGATTTGTGAGTGAATCACTCCAATTGCAAGCTAATTCTGAAACAACTCAAATGAATATGAATGGGATTCACTATCAGAAGAATCTTGTGAAGACAAGAAAATCAATGTGATAAAGAGGCATGTGCCCATATGTATGGAGGGACAAACTTCAGGGTCTAGACCATTTGAATTTGGATCACTACATATGGATGACTCTAGTGAGGATGATCAGACATCGAGCATGATAGATCATTCAGAGGAGAGTAACATTATAGACCTTGGCATTACTAGTGAATTCCTAAAAAATGTTTCCATCATGACCCTCACTACCTTTAAGCTTGACCAATCCAATGATTCCTTACCTTTTATACATCCCAAACTAATTGAATGGGAACAAACCAAGTTGCTTGATATCACTATATTTTTAGATGATGATGCCATTGTCAATTTCCTTTGTTTTGAAAATATAGAAACAAGTTCCACCAATGAATTTCATAACAAAGCTTCAAACCAGGGGAGTGCCAAGTCTCTTAGCTGCAAAATAAATAATACAAAAAATCAATCTAATGGTCAAAACCATGCAGTGGTATTATTATATCATGAAAAAGTAAAAAAAAAAGAGTGTATCCAACAGTGAAAACCTCTCTAAGACACTAAAGGATGAGAGATTTGACACTCTTCCTAAGCATTATCAAGAAATATCTTTAGTATTGGTTGAGCCTACGCAATCCATAAACATCGGTACTATAGAAATAGTAAAGACCATACACCTAGCAGCATCAATAACAGAGCAAGAAAAGCCAAATTTCACCAAATTCTTTGAAGAAAGACAAATCAATTTTGCTTGGTCTTATCCTGACATGCCATGAATAGATCCAGATCTAATAATGCATCATTTATCCATAGCAGCAGGAGTGAAGCCAGTAAAACAAAAACTGAGAAAAATGCATCCACACATTGCCCTACTAGTGAAAGAATTTTTTTTAAAAATATTAGATGCAAGGTTCATCCGACCAATCGATTATACAAAATGGATTTCAAACATTGTACCAGTCTCCAAACCAGATAATAACATTAGAATATGCACAAATTTTAGGGATCTTAACAAGGCTTGTCCAAAGGATGACTTTCCTTTTCCCAATATAGACATCATTGTGGATTTAACAGGACATGCTATTCTATCACTCATGGATGGTTTTTCAGGCTATAAACAGATCAAGATTACACTAGAAGATCAAGAAAAAACATCTTTCACATGCCCATGGGGTAGATTTTGTCAGAATGTCATTCCTTTTGGATTAAAGAATGCAGGAGCTACCTATTAGCATGCAATGACAACAATTTTTCATGACATGATGCACACATTCATGGAGGACTATGTGGATGACTTGCTAGCAAAATCATTCACTAGGGAAGGGCATCTAGAAATCTTGGATAAAATCTTTAATCGATTGGAAAAGTTCAATGTGTGCTTAAATCTAATGAAGTGTGTATTCAGAGTAACATCATTAAAACTCTTAGGATACGGGTATGTACAGGATCATCATGGAAAAAATAGGCCCTTAAGTGGCAAAAAAATCAGAAAAATCAGAGTTAGGCAACTTGATGTAAAAATTTGAATAAGTTATCTATATTATTTCAAAAATATGTAAAAATAGAATCTATAGAAAATTGAATGTAGTTTCTAAACTGCTAGGTTTTCTTTTTAAAAAATAAATCTATTTGGTGAAAATTTGAAATTTCAATGCAGCAGTACTTAAATTTTAGGGAAAAAATAAGAAGTAGGTGTTTGTCTAACCACCCTAACCACAATAAAATGATAATATTTTTCTATAATATTTTAGATATAATTAGAGGACTTATGTCTCGATGTGAAGCATATTTTTTTGTAATTTTTTTCCAAGTAAATAATTAATTATGAATTTTTTATTACAATTTTTTAAAAATATAAAAAACTCATATGTCTGACCACCTTAACTTGGTCAAAAGTTCATGAAATTCAATTTTTCTTTTTTTAATCTTATAGTATGCAAAGCATAGAATTTGACACATCTTTTGGATTAAAAAAATGTAGAACCATTTGAAAGCTATAGATGTTTTTCAATCAGTTTATCAATCAGGACTTTAGTCGTAATTTGAATAGAAAATGAATAATAATTAATTATTGAATTCAAAGTAAAGCATAATTTATATTGGTGGAAAGCTGAGAATATCCTTTAAAAACCCTTTTTTGTTTCATCAATTTTGGGTTAAAAAATAGTCGTCAACCACATACCCATCATATTGCCACTTTTTGGCCCATCATAATCCTGCACATACCCATACATAGTCTTAGAAAAAGGCATCAAAGTAGATCCAACAAAAGTTCAAGAAATCATGGAAATGTGACCTCCTAAGAACATTAGCCAACTAAGATCTCTACAGGGAATATTCCAATCTATCAAAAGATTCATCACACAACTAGTAGAAAAAAGTCATCCTTTTACTCATTTGATACACAAGAATGTTTCTTTTTGATGGGATGAAAGATGTGAAGCTTTCTCTAATAAATTGAAACAATATCTGATGAATCCACCTATATTGGTACCACCAATAGAAGGAAAACCACTTCTACTCGACATAGCAACTACTAAGGTATCTTTAGGAGATCTGCTAGCACAAGAAGACTCTATAGGAAAAGAAAGGTCCATTTACTACATCAACAAAACACCGAGTGGCTATGAAATTAACTCTACATTTATTGAAAAAAAAAATTTGGTAGTGGTATTTTCTACTAAACAATTGCGACTCTATATCTTAACACACACCATCAAACTAATAGCCAAGATAGATCCATTAAAATATCTACTCAGTAAAGCCACTCTAATAGGAAGATTAGCATAGTGGGTGATGATATTGCTCAGTGAATTTGGTATTCAATATGTGGATAGAAGAGCAATCAAGGGCCAAGTAATAGTAGATTAGTTAGTTGAAGCACCATTAAAAGATGACCATCCTATGCACATTGAATTTCCAAATGCAAATTTCCTCACAATGACAGCACAACATTGGATATTATACTTTGATGGGTCTTACACTCAACATGGACCAGGTTTTGGAATCCTATTTGTTACTCCTCAAGGACACACTATCCCAAAATATTATAGGTTGATGTTCCCTTGTACAAACAACATGGCTGAATATGAAGCACTAATCATTAGTATCAAGGTATTAGTGGAATGGAAAATCACATTTTTACAAGTTTATGGAGATTCTTAATTAGTCATCAATTAGGTTAAAGCTGAGTATCAAAGAAAGGATGCCAAGCTAATTCCATAAAAGAGAATGATAGATGAATTCAAGAAAAACTTTGTTGAGATCAAGTTTGAACAAATTCCAAGAGTAGACAACAAAGTTGTAGATGCCATGGCAACCATTGCTTCTCTTCTACAAATACTAGAAAAACAAAGTCATTATGAATTCATGGTGGAGCAATTGTTTACTCCCACATATGAAAATCCTTAATCCCAAGTCGTGTGCCATCTAGTTGATGATGATTCTTTAATCTATGGGAAGATTTATACCTATCTGAGAGACAATACCCATCCACCTGATCTATCCCAGAACTAAAAATGTAACTTTATCCATCAAGTAGCCTGACACACCCTAATAGTTGATACACTTTATTGAAGGGGTATTGATGGTACTCTCCTCTGATGTCTTGAACATGATGAATCTAAAACCGCCTTAAAAAAATTTCATGAAGGTATTTGTGGTACTCATTCAAGTGGTCTTACTCTAGCTAAGAAACTCCTACACTTGGGATATTATTGGTCGAACATGGAGAAAGAATATTTTCAATTTGTTAAGAAGTGCAATAAGTGTCAAGTCCATGGAAATATCATACATGCACTAGCACAGGAGCTACAACCATTCACATCGAATTGGCCCTTCTGTCAATGGGGACTTGATCTTGTGGGTAAGATTTATGCATCTTCCTCTAATGGACATAAATTCATAATCACAACCACTGAGTATTTCACAAAGTGGATTGAATTTGTTCCATTAAGCACGATCACTGGTAAACAAATTTCCTCCATCCTGAACTACATTGTCTATTGATATGGCATCCCTAGCTCCATTGTCACTGACAATGGTAGACCCTTCAAAAACCAAGATATACAAGAAATTTGTGAAAAACTTCATATCCAACACCGATTTTCCACACCCTAAAGGGAATGGCCAAGGAGAAGCCTCAAATAAGACCATTTTAAAAATCATGAAGAAAATTGGATCAATGATGCTCGACATGACTGGCATGTTCAAGTAAACCCTACCTTGTGGGTATACTATACTAGCACCCGCACCCCTAAAGGATCCATACCATATTCCCTTGTGTATGGATCAAAATCCATCTTACCCATTGAGGTTGAGTTACCTTCACTTCAAGTATCATTGAAAGGAATCATTTTAGAGGAAGACTATAGAGTATCTAGACTATAGGAGTTGGAATTATTAGATGAACGTCATTAGCATTTTGTTGATCATCTGAAAGCTTATCAACAAATAATGTTAAGGAGCTATAACCACAAGGTAAGACCTAGAACATTTCGTCTTGGCGACTTGGTACTAAAAGAGAATCCTCACAATCAACAAGATCGAGAAAAGAAGGGAAAATTTAAACCTAATTGGCTAGGTCCTTTTTTCATTATATCAGTATATAGATCTAGAGCATATTAGTTATCTACACCCAAAGGGGACTTGTTTGATGAACCTATCGATATCATTCACCTCAATAATTTTTATACATAACTCATCTAGTGCAAAGTTTAAAATTTTGAAAAATCCAAAAAAAAAAGTAAAAATGCTGAAAAATCCAAAAAATTAAAAAATATAAAATATAAAAAAAAAATAAAAAAAATCATAAAAAGTGTAATAAAAAAAAGTAATGAAAACCTAGCATCATGTGCTATTTTTGATAGATTGGCTTTTACATCTATTGGAATGTGTGTCGGTCATCTGCTTTTCACCATCATTATGCATGTCCATCATAAAACCTCATGTACATATCCGGGTGTTGTGGTCATGTCTCACCTTGGCTTGGTGATCATTGGGCAATAAATGGTTGGTTTCTCACTGGGGGAAAAATCCTGAACTCACTGGGGGAAATTTACTTTGAGCTTACAACAACAGACAAGAAAATGTAAGACAACATAGTAAACATAACGATCATAAAAGAAACTCAACATTGAACATCAATCACAATCTTTAGAAAACCAACCATCCATTGTCAACAACAAGATTGGTAAAACAAATCTCACTAGATGATGTTCATCTGAATCATGGTTTAATCACTTTAGCATAAATGTTCAACTATTGTATCTTGATTTTTGTTACCATTTCTCTAGAGGAAATCAAGGATGTCATGGACTAGAGAATCTATGATGGAGTATGATATTTTCTTTTGTCTACTCTCTATGAGTTGATCATTACTACTATGTAAGTCTATCACGAGACATGATCTACAAAGTATCATTTATGAAATTCTAAATTTGCATAGGAAAATGATTAACTCTTGTATGTTTTACGCAAGCAATACTTAGGTCATCTCAATTCATTTATACTTAGATGCTTTTATTACCTTGCAATATCAAAATCAATGGAAGTTGTACTTAGGTCATCATGGTTTAATTACACCCTTGGTGTTTGTACTAACTTTCAACATATCAAAAGCTCAATGATGATAACAAGCACAAGAAATCAGCTGACAAGATGACAACATTGCATATTCATATTTACATGGTTAAGATAGGTTACATCCATATTAGTTTTGCATGTGCATTTTAGGTTTTCCAGGGCTAGAAAATTTCAAAATGATTTTATCTCTCTCATAAAGGATTGAGTACATTTGAAATTAACAAAAAGATCATTCACATGTAGTTGCATAATCATTATCATATCATACAAACATTAGAAAGTATTATCATAGGTCATCCATCCATGCATTAGATCATATGTTTACATTAGAAAAATACAAAAAAATAAGGTGCATCACATCTTATCTGCATGACCAAATCCATCTCATATATCATAAAGCATCATCCGTAAATCCCTATAGAATCATAATCCATGGATCAATATTTCATTATTGCATCCATACACAATCATGGCATAATCATATAAACATCACATAGCATATAGAACATAAATCAAATGTATTTATCATAAACATTCATCATAAAAGCATGTAGACAACATATAGATCAATAGTCTCAGTTGCATCTCATATAATCTCAAAATAATCAATGTCAAGTGTACAATTATATCACAACATATGGAGAGATACATCAACAAAATGGAAGTAAATCATAAAGTCCCTGATTGAATACATGAATAAATATGAGTACAAGAGCTAAGTGTTGTTCCCCTAGATGTTGTAGTCCTCATTGTTCCTACTACTGAACCACCAGATGGACTTGCACCTAGATCTCTGCCTAATGGATCTTTGAGAAGTAGCCTATTCACACCCCTACTCATAGTCTCTGACTGACTCCAACCTGATCTAGCACTGATAGACCATGCATAACTAGGGGCACATTGCTCTGCAAGAACTTCCTAATAATACAATGATCTGGAGTACTCTATCTCTTGAGATAAATGTCGAACCTCTCTAAGCTTGCATATCCCCTATAGAGTCCCCTCAGACACTCTCTATAATCTCTCGGCTAGGGCCTCTACATGTTCATATCTTTGTCTCACAGTATCTCTCTCTGCTATAAGAGAGGTAGTCTGCTCCTGTACCTATACTTGTATCCCCTCCATCTCTGAATTCCAGTAGTTGTATCATATGATATGGTGGGTCCCCACTCTAGAATATCCTGTTGTCTCTAAGCATATAATGTAACTCCTTGGGGCATCCCCTGAGGCATCTCCTAAATTCAGCCTTATTGACGAAGCACCCTCATAAGCATGAATCTCTCAATAACAAATCTGGTTCATCTAATCAAATACCTTGAAGTGAAAACATATGGCATCTCAAGATCATCCTTTGGCCACTTCTCACAATCTAACTATGGTCGCCATGTGATGGTCTCCAAATCATTGAAAATTCTCTACCAATACTCCAATTTTCCCATCTTGTGTTGGAAAATACCACCTGCATACCCAAAGACATATGGCCTACCAACTGAATGAGCTCTCTTTGCTATAGGACGAGTAACAACTATATGCTCCCAAGCCCAAATCTAAATCAGTGTGACTCTTGTTGATAAACTTGTGGCTCCAAGATACACCACCTGATGCAAATTATGATATAAATTAGCTAAAATATAGGAACCCCATGCATATTGGATCCCCTGAGTGATCATCCTCTCCAGTATCCTACCCTAGCCAATGGAAAATCCCTTTGACTTACGGTCAGGACATAAGAAACCTCCAACAAATCTAGTGAGAACAAATGGTAATGGATCATAAGAATCAACCATATCCTACCATGAGATCTCGTAACCACTAATCCCATCATCAACAAAGATCCTCCTTAGCACCTTGGTACCTCCCTGCTCTGTATGATCATATATGACTAACTCTCTAACCATAGGAATCCCCAATATCAGATACACATCCTCTAGGGTAACCATCATCTCACTGGTAGCCAGATGGAACGTGTTGTGGTCGCTATGCCATCTCTCAGCTAATGCAATCAATAGTCCCCTATTTATCCTATACTGGGGCATATCAAGCAATGAAGATAAACCACATCACCCAATAACATCCAAATCTATCTGCATCAGACATGGAATCATATCCCAAGTCTTCGGGTAGCACTTCCAAGACTGAAGAACTCGTAATCCTCCTATAATCATGACATATCACAAATCAACATTTTATCAATCAACCTATCAATCAATCTAATCAGCTCAAATGAGATTTTGATCAAATCTTATGGAGCATCTGTCATTTACTCTCATCCATCATGAGGTCAATCATCATCTATCCTATCAAATATCACCAAACTAATTGTTGACGTGATCATCAAACATCAAATGCAAGGATAAAAATCAACATTTCATCAATTTTGGTGTCAACATGCCAAAATAGCACATCTATGCGCTGGAACAATGGATGCACTACAAAACTCCATCAATGGTCCAAAATAGAGCACAAATATGCTAAAACCCTAAATGCACTAACATAGACAACATATGCACTATATCAGACCATATATGCACTAAAACTCTACATGCGCTAAAACAAACAACATATGCACCACTCTAACATAAATACACTAAATCTATCAATCCGCTAAAACATTATATCTATGCGCTAAGGGTAAGTGCACCAAGATGGTTCCCGAAAAGGGGGCTTAAGTGGCCACTTTTTTTTTGAAATTAGGAAATACTAACCTTGGATGTGAAAGTGAGGATAGACTCAAAATTTTGAGATGGAACAAAAACAAGGATCGAAGTGCTCCAAGTCTACTTTCTAAACTACTAATTTATTTTGAAAATGGTTGAGATTAATGGATTCAAAAGAGGGATGTACACAAATTGGTGTTGTTTTTGTCAGAAAAACATAACATAACAACTCTTGTCTGACCCTCGCATGGTGAAATTTTTTAGTAGTTTTTTAATCGCTACAGTCAAAAGTTAGCTAACAGTATGTAGCTATGCATGATTTTTCTAATAATTTTTTAATGAATATTTGATTTTTTACTAATTTTCTAAGTGGACACTTCCTGAAAAGTAGAATTTTGGTCGTGCTCCCCCTACAAATTTTGGAAAGTAATTAATTTTTTTTTTTAATTTGTAGAATGGATTCTAGTTTTTAAAATGTAATTTATTTGAAATTTTGATGAATGGTTAATTTATAACAAAAAAAACACCAAACACTATTTTTTGGCAAAAAAGAGACATACAAACAAAATAAATTATGGATGAAAGGCTTAACATTGTTAGAAAGTGAACAAAATTACATCATTGGATATCTAAGAGAGAACCTAAGATTACCCATGTGTTTGAATTTTTCAATATTGAACCACATGCAATCCTGATAGTGAGCATGAACCTGATTATGTGAAAAATTGTAGAATTTACAAAAACATGTCTCTCGTCATTGGGAATTCCCTCCATGCCTTTGGGTTGTTATTCCAAGGAAAATACCAATCCCAAGGCTTGGGGATTCCCAAATCAAGATATAACGTGAGTGTGTTATAACGTACTCACATTATATCTTAGTTTTGACATGGTTTTTTGCTTCTATGGGAAACATGTCAACCAAGACATAATGTGAGGATGTTAGAACGTGCTCAAGTTATGTCTACATTTATGTTAAATGCCACTCTATTGAATGGATGTTGATATATTTGTATGTGTGTATGTACATGTATGCTTTTATGTCATGTATGTATGTATGTATGCATGCTTGTATGCATGCATGTATGCCTATATGTATCAATGCATGTATATTGTATGCACATGCATAAATTTATGTAAGATTGTATCTACCCATGTATTTATGTATGCTTGTATGGATGTAGGATTGTATGTACATATGTATTATGCTTGTATGTATGTATTTATGTATGTATTTAGAGGGAGGGAGAATTTTAAGAGAGAGAGAGAGTTGTCTAGGTAGGGTGGGATAGGGAGAGGGAGAGAGAGAGAGAGAGAGAGAGAGAGAGAGTCTAGAGAGAGGGAGAGGAGGTGGAACTGAGAGTTGAAGAG
>VDFB02208248.1:0-12475 GCA_007258455.2 Sequoia sempervirens
TTCTTATGGATTTTGGTTTAATGTTTCTTTGATTTAGTGTTGTAATATTGATAAAATATTCACATTAGGTGTTGGGGCCTTGTGAACTAAAAGGATTCAAATGGTACCTTACCTATGTGTTGTAAAGTGTTGTAGCACACTTTCACACTTTTCAAAGGTCTTGTTAATAAAATAACCTCTTTTTATCATTTACCAAGCCTTATTTCAAAGTGTTTTAAAGTGTTGTAACACACTTTCACACTTTCCTATGTTTGCCATTGATAATTGGGCTTTCTTATGCTTTAATTGGCCCCATTTTGTAACCACATGCCTTATTTATGTATAATATTGACAAATATCATTTAAAATATCAAGATCTTGAAACCCACCTTAAATTCCTAAGGTGGGACTCATTCGCCATTATGGGTGAATGAGTCCCCTTAGGTGGGACCCATTCGCCCAGGGTGGAAAATGAGTCCCCTTTAACTCAAAATTCAAATTTAATTCAAAATTTTGGTAGGTTTTTATTCTCTAAGATCTAAGGTCAGCCTATTGTGTTGTAATTTTTAGAATTAGTACATAATAGAGTATAAATATAAGCTTCTTTCTCTCATTTTCATACCTAGCAAATTTTATAAGAATTCATGCATATAGTTCATGAGAGCATTTGAGCATTCATAAGAGAATTCAAGGCATTTCAAGGGTAGATTATGAAGCATTTAGGAGAATTCTTCAAGTTTCATTCATCATATCAGAATGTTTGCATCATGTTGTTTCAAAGCTAACATTTGTGATGTAGGATTATGTGATTCAAGTAAGCATTCCATTCAAGATCTATCAACATCAAGCAATATTTCAAGTCCACATCTATTAGATCCATCACTTGCATGTTTACAACATCTTATTATTAGGGTTTGGTGAGTTTCAACATCGTTATTTTTTCATTAATCATTCTCCATTCTATTTCATTTCATTTCAAGGGTTTAATTACCAACAAAGGGGTTTGACGAAGGAAAACACCTATTCACTAAACCAACAACATTTTTCCCTCTCTTTGCACGTGATTTATAGGTCTAGGTTTTAGATTTTTCAAATATCAAGATTGGAAAGTTGTCATCAAGATTGTCAAAGCAATTCAAAGTTGTTAAAGTTGCAAACAAGCCTTGGAGAAGGTCTAAAGGCCGAATTTTGTAGTTTTGGATCTAGAAATTAATTAAGAAAAGCATAGCAGACTAAGAGCTATAGAATCCACTTTAGAATTTCTAGAAAAGCAAAAGTGGACTGATTTTCCACTATTGGTGAATGAGTCCCACTATACAAGCCTGAATAGGACTTTTACAGATCTGAGTACCCTTTTGGCTAAAACCTGCTACTACATATTTTCTATAAAAGTGGACTAATCCACCCAGCCTAGCGTATGAGTCCTAGTTAGCTTCAACATCTGATTTTTTAGTGATCTAGAGCTCCATTCCATCTCCAGCAAGTTTCCAAGTGCACATTTCTAGTTTCATGTGCAACTTTTTGTTACATTTTACTTGCATTCTTAGGTCATTAGTATTAATTTGCATATCAAATTGTGTTTTCAAACATTTTGTATTTTCAAAGATTACACTTGGTGGTGAACCCTCATTTGCTATTACTTTTTCCCTAAAACACCCCCTTTTCTAGATTTCGATCTCCTTTCACTTGATATCTCAAGGGTTCGTTCTTGAGTGAATAGTGGATTTTTGTCCCCTTTCCTTTTAGGTTGTGAAACGCTAAAAGTGAAAGTGTGAGCACAAAATTTTCCTTTTCAGTTTGAAGCTTATCACCTGAAGAGAAATGAATATTTTTTCTTTGTAAGAAGTAAAATACATAACATGGAGTTCAAATTACTCTATCTTCTTGTTGTTGGTGTTTGAGAGAGTGAATTTATGATGAGATTTGATTTTCTTATGGTGAAGCTAGATCCAAAGAGGGAATTTTTCTTTGGCTATATCAAGGGTTTTTACATTAGAAATAAGAAGATTATAAATAACATTCAAATTGGGGCTATCTTTGCAACATATAATGAGGCCTCCAAATAATCTTCTAAGATATAAAATGGATAAACTATAACAAGATCAAACTAGAGGCTACTGGCACCAGAGGATGGAGGAATTTCCATCATCTCAAGTTAGGTTCTCATTTGAGATGATGCTTTGTATGAGAAGCATTTTTGGCTTTAGTTTTGTTTCTTTGTTATTGCTGAAAGATTTGAAGATACATGTATTGTGAATTTTATTTTTTGGAGATAGGTAAGGGGTTGGGTGAAGAGCTCAGTATCGATTATTACATAGATAGATCAGAAGACTATGACTAAGGATTACACCTTTATGAGGGTCGAGGAGACAACCTCTCAAGGGTGTTTATCCAGTAATTACAATCAGGGACCAAGGGTTATACCTTTATGAGGGTCGAGGAGACAACCTATTGAGGGTGGTTGTCCAATAACTATGGTCTATGGTTTGATTTTTCATGGAGGAAGAACTCAAAAATTTAGCTTGGAGAGTTTGGAGTAGTTTCACCTAATTTAGGATTGGTTTCTTCAAGGAAGATCTTTACAAAGATGCATATACATTTTGTAATCAACAAGTTTTGTTATTTAAACCTTAAGGGAGGGTCCCTTAAAAGGTGAATTAGAGCTTTCAGGGACATAGTTGTAGGAACAATGTAATAAGGGGGAGAATGTTAGCATTATTATTAATGTGGTTATATTACATTGTGTTTAGTGGTGATTTAGTGGTGGGTGTATGAGTGTATACATTTAACTATATGTAACTATTTTATTCAACCGCTTACTTCTTTTTCTTGTATAAATTCCCTATGATGCATTAATAACATTCACAGTAATATTTAGATCCTTTATATATTTTCCAACAAGTTTGTGGTTCCATCAATGAGATGTGAGGGATACTTTCATAGAATTGATTGATTTGAATGAATGATCCAAATTGAGAGGTGGAAGATCAAGATCAAGGGTTGAGGATTGTTGAGAGGAATTGATAAATGAGTTAACTGAATGCAACTGGTACAAGATTCTAGTTAATTATTTGCATCGAGAATTGATTAAAGAGTTAAGGGATTTGATTTCCTTGTTAACTCTCACTGAGTGGGAGTGAACAAATTTTATTGATCAGTGAACTACAATGTATTTTCCACTTGACTAGAAGAAAGTGGTTATTAAGTTTGAGGGAATTATGCATGAGATAATAATTAATTAAATAGTCATTTATTTGAAGAATGTGCAAGTGAGGATTAATTAATAAATAAAATGTTTATTTAATAATAGTGAATGGATAATGTTGAGATAAAAAAGGGGAATTAAATAATTTAAACAATTATTTAATATTAGAAGTGTGAATGTGGTCAATTAAATCATTAATATAATTATTTAATTCATGAAGGTATTTTAATTTTAATAAAACAATTAATGATAATTGTTTAATTAAAAATAGAGGAATAAGATAATTAATGACAATTAAATAAATAAGATTTATTTAATTATTTAGAAAGAACGAATATAATTGAATTAATTAAATAACATAAAGTCATTTAACTAATAGTAGAATATGATATTTGATAATAATTAAATAATAAAGTATTATTTAATCATTAGTAGAAAATGGTGAAAGTTAGTATAAAAGCGTTACACAGAGACTAAGACAATTTTGGGTACCTAGATATTACTTTTTATTGATCTATTTTTTCTGCATGTTAATATCACATTTAATTGTATCTCTTTAACTAAGGAAACCCCTTTTTGAACTTAAAATGTGATGTTAACATGCAAAAAAAATATATCAATAAAAAGTGATATTAAAAATGCAGAAAAATAGATCAATAAAAAGTGATAAAAATAGGACTACACCTTGGAATTATCTAATTTTAATGAAGCACAAATTATAATATAATCAATAAATTTATTTTATGTCAAGAAATATAGTATTATTAACAAGGATTGGAGTGGAATGGTATATCTATTTTAACCAACACTCAATAATTTCCAATAAATAGAAAAATATATTAATTTGACATGTTAGCATATTACATCATAATGATATGTTATTAATTGCTCTCACATGTTGATGTACTGTAGAAAAAATTAACCCTTTTTCACACCCAATTTGGGAATAATCAATATTAAATTAACTTAATAATTCCTTGGTTTAGTATTGTAATGTGTCTCACATTCACATTGAGTCTATGGCCATTTTGGATAAAATGGAGTTAATTGTACCTTATTTAGGGTGCTATAGAGTGTTTTCTTACACTTTCACACTAATCTAGGGCTTTATTAATTAATTAATGTTAATTAGAGCTTAATTGGCCCCTTAAATTCAAATCCAAGCCTTATTTATTATATTTTCTGTAAGATATATCTTGACACTCATTAATAATGTTACATAACACTTAATTTGGGAAGGTTTGAGTCATAGGATAGTGACCTAGGACAAATTTTCCACCTAAAAAATGGGTCCTCACTATTTCCTAGGACCTCCTTTCTATATTTTATTTCACCTCCCTAAAACTTGGTCCTAGTTAACTATGTTAGGACCCATTCACCCAAGGTGGTGAATGGGTCCTCCTTAACTAAGGACACCCCTTTTTGAACTTATTTTTTGGTAGGATTTAAGTGATTTTGAATCCTAGATCAAATTTCGGCTTATGTTATTTGAATTTCAAGATTAAATCTTAAGATAAGTATAAATATAAGCTTATTTTACATAATTTTACCTAGAAGGTTTCAAGAAAGCTAAGAATAAAAGAGAAATTTCATGAGATCAAGCATTCATATTCAAGAAAGAGTGAAGTTTTGGAGTAGTATCATAATTCTTCAAGCTCATTTTGTGTCAAAGATCAAGCATTACTGAAGGATTGATGATAGATTCCTATAGAGAATCATGATGGATTCTAGGTGTTGGAAGATGCGCAAGAAATAAGACCAAGCCTAATGACTTGTTTCCTAAGTGATTCCATCTTCTATGATCATTCTATTTATAGCCTAAAGGAGGTATATTCAGATTTGGGATCTTCTAAAGTAGGTCACTTGCATTGTTCATGTTTCATTTTAGGATCCTATTCTAACACACTTGAGTAGGATTTCTTTGCATCACTTAGGATCTTAACCTTAGAAACTTTTAAGGTTAGGATTGCACACACATTTCATGTTTCATATTTTCATTCATCATCAAGGTTTAATTACCAAAATTGGGGTTTGACTAAGGAAAACTCCTATCCACCAACAAGCTTCAAAAAAATTAATTAGATTATTAGCAAATCTAGATCTGAAAGTGAGAGTTTCAATTTGCAGAGGAGTGCAAATCTGGAACTTAAAGGTCAAATTCAGATTTTTTTCAAAAGAGCCTACTAGGACCCATTTGCCACTTGGTGAATGAGTCCCTATTAGAAATTTAGGGATAGCATATTTTCACTGTTTTCAAGCTTCATTTCAAGATGAAGAACTCCTTGAATATGTACACTAGGACCTACTCGCCACCTAGAAAATGAGTCCCAAATTAAGTGGCATAAACATCAAGATCTGATTAGGTGTACAACATTCCCTATTCTCTTCTTTTCTAGAAAATTTACTATTCTTTATATTTCATGTTAGATTCATTCATTTCATTTGATAGACCTAGAATTAGGGTTAATTTACTAGTCCTATTTCTTCTCTGCCAATTATGATTTAGCTCACCACCGTGTCCTTGTATAAAGGAGAGATTGCAAGATCCCCATATCTTGATTCAGCTCACCTCCTTAGGTTGATAGGCACTTCAAGGTTTTGGATCTCTTTTCTTGAGTGAAATACATGAAGAAGAGGGTTGTAATATAGATCCCCCTTTTTCAATGTTTCAGTTAATATCACATTTTATGGTATCTCTTCTATGATACTATCATGAATACACCTTGAAATTATCTAATTCTAATGAAGTACAAGTTATAACACAATAAAAAATAATAATTTCTATGACAAGAGATAAAAAATTAGTGAGAATGAGGATTGGAGTTCAATGGTATGCCCATTTTAATAAACACCCAATATTTTTTCTTAGCTAGAAGAATGTATATATGATGTAGGAGCATCTAGGAAAACTCATGATCTACATCACTCGAAAGTATTTCAGTTTGATTTTTATCCATTTGGTTTGATTTCTATTTAATGTTGCATTCTTTTGAGTATTGATTGGTTTTAGTGCTTGATTTATTTTGGATTCGATGTTTGATTTTTGCAGAGATTGAATGACATTATGTATGCTTTGATAATGTCAAAAATTATTTGACAATAAGTTTCAATGATATGGTTGAATGGTTTGCACAAAACATATATTATTCAAAGGAAATGCAATTCATAGTAATAAAACTAATTTTAGTGCTTTGGTAAATTGTGGATACATTGGCAAGTAAAATTCAAATACAAATCACATTTTTGACATAATGTTAGAGGTTACAATTAATCTTGAAGGCACAACTATTGAATAAATCAATCTATTAGGATGCATAGAAAAGAAATAAATTTTCAAGAAAGAAAACAAAAGTGTGGCATTCTAGGAAAAATGGGAGGAGTCATAGCCTTGGGAAGAAATTTAGAAGAAAATAAAATTAAATAAATAAAAACATAAAACATATGCCAAAAAAGTGCAAAATGGAGGAGTCAAGCAGATAAAGTGGTGATGACATTGTGAATAGAGGAAAGTATATTGAAGAAAATGTATAAGGGGTGCGTAAAAGGGGAGATAATAGAGGAGGGTGCAATGGTTCATAAAAACCATTTTTTTTAAGTTAAAGGACATCATACGGAATGGGGGAAAAGAAATGGGTGTAGAATGAAGTAGAATATATGTATGCCATGTAGCTATGAAAAGCTACGCAACAAGAGGGGGTCTACGTAGTGCTCCATATGAATTTAACTTGCAGCTAGAACAAGTAAAATGAAGTAGGTTGAAACAAGTGAAGAAAATGCAATGACCAAGAGAGGAAGAAAAAAGTAAGATGAAATGATAAGGATAGAACAAGGGTTGAACCATAGGAATTAGCAATTAATAAACAACTAAAATCCATGCAATTGTCAAGAAAATTTTATAGAATGGTGTTTGAATGGAGAACTGAAGATAAGAAAGAAAATGGTAGATTGTAAATGCTTTTTGTTTGTGAATTGTGAGTTCGAATTGCCTTCATAGTTTCATTTTATTTGAATTGATTGTGAATAAAAATTGTATTTTATTGGAATTGGTAATAGTTGAATGACCATCGATGTTTAAGTGTGATTTTAATTTAAGATTTAATTGACAAATGAAATTGTCAATTCAATTTGTTGTTTGGCTGCGCGAATTATACTAGCCTAATAAGGTTTGTGCAATTCAGTCCACTTCAATAAATTTTATATGCTAACATATTACATGGAAACGATATGTTGTCTATTGCTCTTACATGTCGATATCACATTTTATGGTATCTCTTTTAATGCACTCTCATGACTACTTCCTACAATTATCTAATTTTAATGAAGCATAATTTATAACATAATCAACAATATTATTTTTTATGTAAAGAGACACAACATTAGTGACAAAAAGGATTGGAGTGGAATGATATGTCTATTTTAATAATCAATAATTTTTCATTACTAGAAACATAAAAAATTGATAGAATAAATCTTTAAAAAAATTGATAACAAATAAATACAATTATTGAAAAGTTGCCTAAAAATATATAGTATTTACTACACTTTATAAAAACTAAACAAAATAGTTAATAAAAAATAGAGTGGTTCAATTTTTTTGAATAAAATGTATTAAAATTTCTACATTTGCATTTTTTTATTTAATTAAAATAAATAAAATAATTTTAGTGAATTATACATATACTTTAGTAAATAAAACAATAAAAATATATACATTTTCATAAATGAATAGGTAAATAATACTTTTTTATTTTATTGTAAAATTAAATATATACTAAATAATTTGTTTCAAGTTTAATTAAATATTTTTTAAGTAAATATTTATTTAATATAAAATAGATATTTTTTAAACATTAAATTTTTCAAATATTTGAAATGTAATATAAATATGCAAATAATGATAAATTAAATATTATTCATTTAAGTAAATAACTATTAAATTAAATATTAAATATATTAGTAAATAAATTTAATTACAACAAACCACATAACTATGAGGCTTTAATATTATATATAACTAGTATATGTATCTTAAATGTAATGTATATAAAATACGGTCATCTTATTATTATATTATTATTCTAATATATTATATTTTTATTATTATTATATTATATTACATTATTACAATTTTATTATATTATTATTATTATAGTCATATATATTATTATTATTATGGTATTATATTAATTTTTTGAATAACTATTATTATTACATTTTTTAAAATGTTTTATTAAAATGATTCTTTTTTTATTATTGCAATATATTATATTATTATTATTCTATTATATTACATTATTATAATTTTATTATATTATTATAGTCATATATATCATCATTATTATTAGGGTATTATATTAATTTTTTAAATAACTATTATTATTACATTATTAAAAATGTATTATTAAAATGTTTTTTTTTGTTTTTTTCTAAAATGTTTATTTATTTTTTTGTTTTTGCTTCTAAAATGTCTTTTTTTTTGTGTTTTGGTTTAGTAGTATTATATTATATTATTATTACTATTGGATTTACCAAGATCAATAAGTTAAAACTGATCACAAAATGAAGTAAGATCAATAAGGTAAAACTAATCACTAAATGAAGAAAATAACATTATGAATGATTACAAAGTTATAGGTTTAGGATGCACTTGTTAAGAATAATAGTGCAGTGTCCTAGTAGAAGCACGAGTTATCAAAAGACCGACTCAGCAGAAGTGCGTTGTGTGTCAAAGTAACTCACTTGATGAGGGAGATGTGGTACCTAACTCCCATCAATCAGAATTGATGACACAGTTATACAATATTCCTAATTAAATAAAATAAATAATAATATTTACCTAAGTAAGCAGCAAGGTGCTGATATTAATAATTACACCAATACTTACTTAAAGATACAACAGGTGGGCACAAAAAATAATGGAAATTTGAATTCATTATAAGGCTAATAAGGTACTCACTTACAATGAAAAATCTCAAATAAAGTGGAGAAAGATAGAAAACCCAATGGGTAAACACTATCCTCCAAAAAGAGAGTACTAAAAGATATTTTACAAAACAAGAGAAGTAATACAATAGATCTTGCAATAACTAAGAGAACATGTACTTTTGATTTCACTTTTTCCTTTTTAGTGTTTGTAGATGATGAAGATCCAGAATTTACAATCTTACTTTCCTCAATGATTTGAGTAAGGTCATTTATGTGTTTCCTTATATAGTCAAGTGCATTATGCCCCAATTTCTTAGAAAAGGAACACTTGACATACTTCTTAGTATTTTCCTCCTTTTTGTGATTTTCCCCCTTTTATTTCCTTATCTTTTCTTTCTTCATTTTTGTTTGTCCATCCTTTAGATTTTACACTTTTTGCTACTAAAGCATGTGGCTTGTAGGATACTATGGTCCCCATCTAGCTGAGTTTATCTTGTTCTCTAATCAAATGAGCAATAAAGTCATCTATATTTGGCATAGACCAATTAGAACCCAAAGCCCTTTTTCTAGAGTAGAATGTTGACACACAAATAAAATAAGAAGATCCCAACTTGGAAAGAGTTGATAAGATGAGTTGATCATCTTTCTTCACAATTCCACATTCCTTGAGTTTTTGGCGAACTGACTTAAATTTGGTGAAATATTCTTGTAATGTTGGGTAATTACTTGGACTTAAGCCAATTAAATCATTTTCTAGCTCATGGCCTTTAATGTCATCAACTTTCCCAAATAACTTTTCAAGAGCTGACCATACTTCATGTGGGGTTTTCAATGCCTCCACATGAAATAGAAGTTCTTTTGATAGACATAAACACAAAAATCCAAATACTTGGTCACACTTATTGAACCACTTTTCCTTGTCCTTGGCAACATTTGGTTCCTTTTTTGTACCCATTGTAACTCTATACAAACCTTTGCTCTTGAGTGCAAGTTGTGCTTGCAACTTCCACTTATGGTAGTTAAAAGGTGTAAGAGGGATAATCAAATGATTGGGATCCATGATTGATTAGGTTTAAAACTTTTAGGAATTTGAAAAAAAAAAATGGAGTATTCTAATCATAACTCTCTCTAATACACCCCCCTTTTTAATACTTTTGATTTTCTCCCTATTTGGCACTTTATTTTAGTCCATGTATTGCATACAAAAATGATGGTGAAAAAGGAAACTTTATGTATTAGTGTGAAATCACCATCATTGAATAGAGTTTGAAAATAAAATTTATCTATTGCAAATTTACACTAATAAAATTTTGCATTTACAAAGTTGAAAAAAACATATATTAAAAGAAGCTAAAGAGAGAACTATAGAGGAAAATTAATCCCTCATGGGCTTGGGAAAAATAGGGGTTGATAACCCCATTTAAACAAGGTAACTCTACCCCTGCTTACTCAACTTAGTTTTAGCATTGATTTCCTCTGTGATCCATGTGGCCTTCCTTCTCACAGTCGATTTCACTGGTGGGTCGAATGAATCTTCCTTCCAAAATTGTAGACAAAGATATACATACATATGTATGTCTAAACAAGTTTGTATATTATGTTTATGTGTAATTATGTAGACTATGATTATAAGTAGAGTTTAAAGTAGTATGTATAAGTGTTGTCAATGCTCTGTAAAAATCACGACTATATAATTATAGCATTGAGTCATATAGTATTGACATGTTGATAAGAACAGAGAATTTAATTGTGTAGTATGTGTAACATATTGATAATGTCATAATGGCTCTTCTGGCAATGCAACTGAATCAATATATTTACTATTTACATATTTGCAGTACCTTCCACCACCTATAACATTGAATATTACCATTTAAACATGTTGTACAATTACACCATATATACATATATACATATAGATATACATAGATGGAAGCATATATATACATATACATCTATACACATACATATATATACATGTACATATATAGATACATATATATGCATACATATACATATATATATATACATGCATATATTGTAAAGTTGGGCTCCACTATTTATGATTATATAATAAAGAGAAACATGTGAATTGTAAAAGAATTAACAGGGAAATATTGGAGAGGGACATACATCTGGATCTTAAGTATCATCTTAATATGTCTTACAACTATTACATAGATTGTTTGGCTTCTACCAATATGTTGCATGATACTCTTTTTCCATCATCTGCTCAAAGGTTGCTATAACAAACTATTATTTGTCATTGTTCTTTTTTTTTTTGCAAGGAAAGAATTTTTTTTGGTTAAATTGCATTTTCAAAAGAGTTATTTTGGTGTTTCTTGTGTATGAGGCTATTGTAAGAATAGTCATGCTTGGCTTCATTCTATAATAGATCTGATAGTTTTCAAACTTTTATGCTGTGAAGTCTATAAGTCGTTTTACATGGGTATTTTCTATAAATATTTTCTTCATCATATTGAATAGAAAACAATGCAACTTAAATTTCCAATTAAGCCTCTGTGTTTATTCATATATATGCAGACACATATATATATATTTTGTGCATCTTTACTCCCATGCACATGGTTTGGTTTTCATTTCCAATAAAGCTTGTGGGGTTATACTCTATTATACATGGATGTTTTGCATAAATGATTAATTTATTGTTAATGTATTCTTGTTATATGTTTATTTTCCTTTATACATGTTACCATAGGAGCGATTGTAGTTAAATCTACTTTTTGTCGCTCTTGATCTACTCTATTCATTATCTTTGTATAACTTTGGCGTTGCAGCTATTAGCATAGGAGGAATTGTAGCGATTTGTGTGTATGGTTTATGGATGCATGAAACCATTCACATATTTCCATAGTTCTCTATATGTAAACATGGGCTAGTTGGATAGGTGGAAGTTGAGTGGCAAGTTTTTTTTCGAACGAGGGTGGAGCTTAGCAGTTACATGGGCTGGGGGTTTTTGTTTGAAGTCTCGATTGGGGTTTTCTTCCGTGTAGACATGAATTGGAATTGCTGATGACAGGGATCAGCTTTTACTGAGAGTGTCGAGGTTACCTCTTAAATAAAGGATCTGCCTAAATATTCCTCATTGGTCAATAGAGACAAATAAGCAAAACCATAAACCAAAGGAAAACAAATTACTAACCCTAAGCATAATTTTATAGTGGAAGAAAGGACATTTAATTGCAATTCCTCCATCCATACAGAAGAATAATCTCTTTTAAATCTTCACAGTTGGTAAAATGGAAAATATACAAAAATTTGACAAGAACACATAGACAATAAATTAACCATCTATACAAACTACTGATCTAGCAAGACATACACTATATATATATATATATATAT
>VDFB02208249.1:0-22562 GCA_007258455.2 Sequoia sempervirens
TCAACTAGAATTGGCTGTTCATAGACAATATCAACTATCTGGAGCGTGAGATAACTAAACAAAATCCATTGTATAAGATAGCCAATGATTTGCAATTTGTAGCAAGCTCTAGGCAAAGACAAACAAATACTGAACTACACGAATAATTACAACTTAGATCAGTGCCATATATCCATTGCAGGAGTCAAATTCATAAGCATCTAGAGGTTTATAACAGATTTAATACATCACATATAAGATCCCTGACAATATTGCATTACAATTTCATCCGTGTGCATTCTAACCCATGACTACTTATCAAATCCTTATACAGCACATATCTGCCTATAATCCCATTCAAGCATTTTGATTAATTCCTTGAATTAAAGCTAAAATAGAATCATACACACCACAATAGTAAGATGGATAAAACAACCCTTAGTTATTTCATTCAAAGTTTAGATATGCATGTACAATGGAGATACATGAGCTTGAATTTTCATTTCAACTCAAATGCTAGTACTATTATACAACATTAAATCTCTATGAACTCAAAACCTGTTACATAATGACTCAAAACCTAAATTGCATTTCTCTAAAACCATCGAACTTTACAATTCACTCTACAATTTTACCTAGACTCGACAAAAGTTATGTAACTTGTTAACCCGTACTTCTGGCCTTGAAATCCTTCTTATAGAAAATGAAAGAGCAAACAAGCACCAGGCCAGAAAGTACACCTGTCACCAGTCAATTGGAGCACCTAGTGATATTCCAAAATTTGTTACAATATCCACCACCTTGAAAAATATTCTTGTTCAAAAATCGTTACAACAACAATCATTCTGGAGCATATTCTCGTTCATCATGTTGATGGAGGAAGGTTGATGCAACAAAAACCATAGCAGAAACCCATGCCAAAGAAAGTCCACATCCATACAAAAGGCAGAAGCGTTGTAACCACGGCATCGATTTACCACATGTTGGTAGCCCTCTTTTACTCATCATCATTCAAATACTTAGCTACCTACTTCTGGTATTCTTCATCAGTAGGCTAGTTAAAACTAATCACCTCATTTACCTTTGTACTATAAGGCATATACTTTACCGCTACGTGATTCACATCTCTTTCAAAAGACTCCAAAAATGAGCTGGTACCAATAATCTTATCCATACAATTTACACCAACAAATCATAATCTGAGTCATCACAAATTATTTACCAATTTGATTATTGATGACTTTACTTATGATCACATACATTGTTGGGTGTTACGATTTCCCCTGCTCATCGGTTATATGTCAGTGCTTGACTTGTTACCCCAATCGTGAAATTCTTTACCAACTCCTAATCTTCCCTGTGATCATCTGGTAAGGTCTAAAAACTTTGCAATGATTTAACTAATATATAAGTAGGCTTCAATGATTGGGGCATGTTATTTGCATCAAACCTTGAGGCTTTAGTCATAACATCTAGATTATTTTTCCTAGGGATCCAATTTTGAATTATTGGAATCACTATCCCCTGATCCCTATCAATATTATTTTTTGCTTCAAATAGCAAAGAATACAAAGAATGTATAGAGGGCAGTTTATTAGACACCTTTTCATTTAAATGCTCCAAAACAAGAGTAATAATTTATTTTTCTTTTGAAAGAAAACCCTCCTCTTTTACCCTTAGTGATGTCTGTAATTGATCAATTTCCTACATGAGCTGCCTCTTTATTGGATCAATAGAGCACTCTATTTGTTCATCGACTTGTTCTAGAGGACGGGTCAGAGCAGGATTTTGAATGGGAGACCCTGGTGTAGAAACATTTGGAGAAGCAGGAGGCATTGACCCTGCTGTGGGAGGTGATGTGTTGGTTCCTGGAGCATTGGATGTTTCCCCAATATGTCTATACTTGAACCTTTCTACTTCAGTTTGCAGCTCAACATTCCTCTGTTGCATTTTACTATATTCTTCAATTAAAATGTTATACTTCTCTATTAGGCTCTTTCTTCTAGCCTCCTCCCTTTCAGCAGTCTTTTGGGCCAACTTGGCCACATTCATAGTTAAACTAGTGGCTTCGGTTGTTGTAGTCTCTGAAGCCCTCTTTATTATTAATCCTCCTTTGAAATTTGGATTGATATCAACAATGTATGGCTTTCTTCCTTGTGGAGCCAATGCCCAAATTACCAAGGTCTCATATTCTTCACTGAAGGCAGAGTTTTGTAATGCTGCCTTAACTTCTTCAGAATCTTGAAAAGGATTCTCGGACTTCATAATGACACTAAAAGCCACTGCATCTGCGATGTCCCATTCAGGAAAAATCAAAACACCAACCTGATTCACTAGTTGTCTTCCTTCTTCAGGAGTGATGTTTTTGAACTCTTCCATTAGTTCATCTTTCACTTCATCATTCTCCTGATCTGACCTAGCAGGCCTTAGTTCTCTTCTCTCCTTGCATTTATTTTGATATTCCTCAAATTTCATCCTCCATGCCAATTGCAAGAATACAAAAGTCTTTACAAATGCATTGTCATCTAAGAACTCCTTGCAAGCCTCCATTCTTGCATCCTGCACACTCTTACCCTTCATATCCAAATCGGATAGAACCAATTCAGCTGACCTAGGAGGGGACGACATACCAACCTGCATGTCTTGATACATTGTAACAATAATTTCATGCATGAGATCCTCGGTAGGTGATGCGTTTCTTTACTCAGGGCTTGGCTTTCAGTGGTGGTGATGGGGATACTACGGTGAATTTTAATTCAATGATTTTTGTGACCCTAGGTACTTTGAATTTTGGCTTTGAGTGGGTCAAAGTAGCCTTCATTATTTTCTTCCATTTCTGTCTACTTCTTCCTCATCGCTGCCGATCCCTTTTCCTCCTATAGATGGGCTGCCCTTCTGTAGGCTGACATACTGGCCTTGTTTCAATTGGCATATCACTTTGTCCTTGCATATCCAGACTTAGCCTTAAATTTATCTTTTTGGTTGTCAAGGTGTCCATTATCTCTTTGAAATTCTTCATTAAAAAGTCAATTCTCTTCTGGTATGGAGTGAATTCCATCAATGGATCATACGTCGGATCCATTTCATGCACAATATCCAGTAGCTTACTATAAGCTATCCACTTTTCCTTGTTCAATTCTTATCTATTTAAATCAAATTCATTCCTGATCAGGTCCTTAGAGAAATTGAACTCATGTGCAAATTTTCCACCTTTTATTCCTTGTCTAAAAGGAGCAAATAAACCTTTAGGATCATGTTGTCACCTTGGACCAAATCTCAAATGGTAATCAACAAAGAATTTTTCAAAATGTGTCCAACCTCCCTTTGAAAATGTAAATTCAAACACTACTGTATAATCAAGGAATAATGTTCCCTTCCCCTTTCCAGTTAGGTTACCTTCATGAATACACCCCATCTGCCACATAACTTTTGCAAATCCTAGTCTTGGTGGCACATTGTATGGCAATATGTGAGGGGTTCCTTGAAATCCATATTCTTAGGGCAGTCTTGATTGGATATGAGATAATGTCGCAGCTATGTAAAACCACTCAATTATGGACATACTCCTTTGGCTAAAATCATGTAGTTCACGGGGATCTAGGTACATTTACCATCAATCTAGCCCTCAATCTTTTTAGCAAAACAATTATCAAATTGCACATAGTGGTGCTTTCCTTATTATAGGACAAATCTGCGGTATATGCAAATGCGGCAATCTTTCTCCATTAGCGATTGTCTTAAGTTCATCTTCTCGCTTAAAAGAAATCAGCATTCCTAAACAAGAACATAGCCATCAACATGGAATACCAAAATTGGTACTAGTATCACCATTACTGCTGGCTTCAGAGTCCTTCATCTATCCTCTCCACCAAAAAAGAAGCAAAGTCATATGCTACACAGAAGTTAGGGTGTTGTATTTGCACCCCCATGAACATGTATGCAATCGGCATTACTGCACCAGGGCTAAAACCCAAAATCTAACATAGTGAATAGAAAGTAGCTAGGAAAGGCTTTCCAAAACAATTCAATCTGAAGGGTTCCTAGTCACTAGGGCTGATGTGAAATTGTGAACCCCTTGCCTTAACCAGATGAGGTGGAAGCAGCTTAACCCTAAAAAGAGATTTCAATTTTGTATACTCCTTCGTCATTTCTTCAAGATTAATAGGAATCAAGTCATCACTTGGCTCACTCAAATCAAAAGTCTATTGGATAACATCTTTGTTAATTTCCAATAGAACCCCTCCATCATTATCTCTGATTACCCATGTGATAGGGTCATATCTTTTGGCCACTACTCTAAGTAAGTCCACATCAGGGAACACATTTGGAACAACTAGCTTTCCCATGTCGTATCTCCATCTATTTGAAAAAGGATGAGGCAAATTCCTCTATCCATACCATAATTTGAACATTTCTAAGCCTGTGAGTGGAACCCTAGCATTAGCAATGTTGGAATTATAACACACCAACCCCTCCCCTAGGATTTTCCCTCGCATCAACACCAAACCTTTCCTTCTCTCATTTGTTGATAATGGAAATTGATCTAAGAAATCATCATACAATTTTCTTTTCAAATACTCAATGTGGCCAGAGTGCTGCTTGGTTGGTGCCATTTTAGACAAACTAGGGCCTCACTACAATGTTACACTTGAAGTGGCTATGACTAAGCAGAGATAGGAAATTACAAAGTAAAAATATCGCAATTCCTCACAATTTATGATTAAACAATAGCCCTAACAAAATATTTTAATGAACTCAGTGACAAGCATAGCAGACCCCCCCCCTTTCCCAAATTTAGGTGCAGAATGACTGGGAAACAAAGAAAATTAACTCACGACTTTTTTCGCACAAACTCCAATTTCTGGCAGTAGCTGCTCGCAATTTCACCTTTGGCTCTGAAACTATTTTCACGAAATACTTGGATGCTTTGTGATACAAATGAGATGAGTAAATTGATTTTATGTCGATCAAATTCCACCAGTGGATGTCTCATCCACCATTAAAGCTCACTCGTGGGCTGCACGAATGACTCCAACCATAATTTTATACATATTTAAATTTGAGCCATTGATCCTTGAGTTTGATCAAATCATCAACGGCCATCTTTGAAACAAGCTGACATAATCACCAACATGACAATAAAGGGGCCCACTATGTCATACGCTGCGAAGGAATGCCACGTGGCGGTTGCCTGTGATATTGCAATCCTTTGATTTATCATCGCGGGATGGCGAGCACCGTCGATCTTTTTACCATAAAGCCTATTCCTTCAAAAATGATCACCATCCTTTCCTTTAACTGTCGAGTATTTTTTCCCTTAAAATCATAACATCTGCATTGAAATAAAACACGTGCATCTTACAAGCACATTAGTAATCCGCCCCGTAATACATTTAAAACCGACGAATGCTTTCTTCACTCCTTAGGCTTCATTGGATGAGACACGTGGCAAGCACCCGCGACATCGCGATCCCAAAATTCCTAATCACAAGATGGCGGGCACCATCAATCTTCAAGAGATAGCTCATCAATGGTCACACAGATTTCATCCTTTATGAAAGGCACATGGCACCCACCTGTGATATCGTGATCCTTGTAATCGCTGATTGCGAGATAGCAGGCGCTATTGATCTCGTTCCTTTAACACAGTCGCCAGCCATGTCGTTAACCTTCGAGCAACTTTTCCAGTGAGATTATAACATATCTGTGGATTTAGAACATGTGCATCTCGAGAACACTTTAGTAATCCACCCCTTAATACATTTAAAGCCAGCTAGTGTTTCCTTTACTCTTTAGGCTTCATCGGATGAGACACGTGGCGCCCGCCCATGATTTCGAAATCAACCCAAGCACCATCGCGGGATGGTGGGGAACAACTAAGATCAAATGTTAGTTGGTCAGCGATAGCTCAAATTTGATCCCCCGGATAGGACACGTGGCGCCCACCCGTGATTTCATGATCATTGAATTCCCGATCACAGGATGGCGGGTACCGTTGATATCTACAGTAAATAGATCAACTGCAGCACTAAATCAACCCTTGAGCTCCCCCAGATAGGACATGTGGCGCTCACCCGTGATTTCGCGATCCTTGAATTCCCGATCACGGGATGGCGGGCACCGTTGATATCTGCAGGAAATAGATCAACGACAGCACTAAATCAACCTTTGCAAAATAAAACATTCATTAAAAGGAGAAGTAGGCATTACTAGGCGGACGAAAAATAAAAAAATTATATTTATAGAAGAAAAATAAAATAAATCTACAATTTGTTTTATAATTTCACTTTTAATAAGCAATGCAGGTTGTTCATTGTATTTGATCTGAATACATAGATTGTTAATTTTGAAAGGACAATACATGTTTCTTATTTGTAACAACTTGTCTTATTTTTGGATATTGTTTACGGTATTACATGTCACCATTTGAAAAATTTCAAGATTATTATTAATTTGTTATAATATCAACATTGTTGCTAAAACATAGTAGACACAACAAATAAAAACATGACTATTATTGCACAATTTGGTAGGAACTTCGCTGCTCTGCAGCTCTTGTTAGTTTTTGGATATCATCATAATTAATAAATTTAAAACTTATCAACTTCAAGTATTTTATATTTTGTATGTACAAATGAAAAAAATACAATATAAAGAATACTTTTAAATTTAAATTTTAGTCTTTGATTGTTGAATTATTTAAAAGGATCATGTACTTCTATTTAATATTTAATTCAGTTATATCACATAATCATTATAATTTAATTAATTATGAATTTAATAATTAAGTAATAAATATTCTATGAATTTTAGAAAATAGAATTTAGTTTAATTTTAAAATGAAATTTAAGTTTTTAAATATTGTGTTGATTTGATTATTTATTTGCTTTATGATTGGTTATTCAAACTTAAAGAACAACACAATTCAACTAAAAAATATAAAAATAAGCATGTAAAATATTTTATGATTTTTTGAAGTTGGAATCTAATATGATTTTACAAAATGAAATCATTTGGATGCAAAGAAATAAAAAAGGTTATTTTATATATTTTTTCATTTCTTAATTTATTCTCAAATTATAATTATTTATTGGTGAATTATTTTGAAAATAATATTTAGTTTTATTTAATTATATTAAATATAGTAGAATGATCAACCAGTATACCAATGCACTGCAAATAATCCCCGCATACACCAAATCAAACCTTTACAGATGTATACATTAGATAGGATGTAGTTTTATTTAATTTATTTATATTGAATAATTAATATAATTTATAAACTAATATCAAGAAATAAATAACCTTAACCCCAAGATTTATACTAGAACTCTAATTGAACCCTAAACCTAACCCTAATTCAACCCTAACAATAGGATTTAATTATAGTTAGGGTTAGAGTGAGAATTTAATTATGGTTAGTGTTAGGGTTAGAATTAGAGTTTAATTAGGGTTAGGGTTAGGATTCAATTATGATTATAGTTAGGGTCAAATCTATAAGCTAATATTAAGATATTCACAACTCTAACCCTAACCTAACCTTAATCTCCATCCTAGAATGCTAATTAAACCCTAATTGAACCCTAAAAATAAGGTTCAATAAGAGTTAGGGTTAGGGTTTAACAAGTAGGTTTATGGTTGGAATTAGGGTTCAATTACCTAGTTAGGGATATAATTTAATTACTGTTATGATTAGGGTCAAGTTCAAGTTATAGTTAGGGTTTATTTAGGCTTATTTTGGTTAATCTTACAATTGGGGCTTAACTAGAATGCTAATTGAACCCTAATTTAACCCCAACAACAAGGTTCAATTAGAGTCAGGGTTCAAGTTCAATTAGGGTTAGGGTTGGCATTTAATTAGTGTTATGATTAGAATCAAGTTCAAGTTACAGTTAGGGTTCAATTAAGCTTATTTAGTTCAGTTTACAATTAAGGTTTAATTAGAGTTAGGTTTATGGTCCAATTAGGTTAAGGCTAGGGTTCACGACAAGGTTCAAGTAGGTCTCTACCAGGATTTAATTAGGGTTACAGGATTATTGCTTAAATAGGGTTAGGGTTAATGTTAAGTTAGGATTAAAATTATTAATCTAGAATAAAACTTGAAGCTAAGGTTAGAGCTATGGTAAGTGGTAGAGTTAGGCTTAAATTAGGGTTTACTAAAGGGTAGGGTACAATAAGGGTATAATAATATTGGTTAATTTTTAAGTCATGACCATGCTAGATGCAATTTTGTTTAAAAGACCCCTTGTTGAAGCCCACAAGACATTTATTTCTATATACCTTAGTTGTTCATATTTATTATCATTGTGTTTGACCTCATGAGAATGCTTCAGAGTAAAGTACACCTTGCAAATCCACCTACACCAGGAGAACCATTCAATCTCTCAAAATTTTACTATTATTCTGGAATGATTATCAAATTGGATATGTCCAAAGCCTTTAATAAGTTGACTTGGAAACTTCTATACTGCATATACCTCTTGTCAACTTCAACCAGGGGAGTACTAATTGCATAATGAATTGTCTTCTTTTTCAATTCGATTAATCATCCCCCATAGGGTCTTCTTCATAAATTAGGGGATTAAGTTAAAGAGACCCATTATCATGTTTTTTTTCCATCAAAATGGTAGAGGCCCTTAGTGTAGAACTTATACTAGCTAGTATGTTACAAAAATTTACATGATTTCCAATTCTAGCAGCACAAGCCAGTACATAGTGTTTGTAGATGTTACCTGACTTACAAGATAGATGATTTTCTAGAGGAGATGCAAATAAAGACAACCTTTCAATTTGTTTCAGTGTCTAGTGTGGAGTATCTAAAATTTATTGTTAATTATGGATCTGACATTGACATATATCATTGAACTAAGATTGATACTACTGTTCTGATTCATTGCCGATAATTATTAGATTAGTGTGAAAAATCTACAGATTTATGTTTGACTGCAAAGACTTATCTCTTGTGATTTATCAAAAAATTATTATTTCTATTCATGGGCTTCTTACACAAGACAATATCTTTATGCATTTCTTGTAGAGTCTATTCTAATTGATCATAATAAAAAAACTTCTAATTTTGAAAATAATATAACATAGAACCAAATAGCAGTGAAAATCCCAAACAAATATTGTCAAGAGTGTATCTCATTTAGTTTTTATTTAATCTTTCTCTTTATGTCTACAATTTCTTGAAGTTTTTCTGATCATCCAAATAATTTAACGTTCATGGATATGTAACACATTTAGTTCATTCATGCCCTAGTTCATCATATTTGGCAGAGAGCATGCCCATCTAGAGATGACCTTAGAATTTGGTTGACTTATCCAGAGATAGTGATGTCGACAAAAATTTAAATGAGACAAGAAGATTTGGAAGCTAAGGGTATACACATCAATGTCTAAGTTAAACAATTAATACCCTAGATAAACATCAGTTCACACAGTGATGAGTCTGTAGTACGTAGTTGTGATTCTAGATAGTAGGCAAGCCAAATTTGGTTCATGGTGATTGGTTGAAACCTGGTGCAATACTAATTGATCTTGGCTTAAATGCAGTAGAGTTATGACACCTTCTAACTGCCTTTTTCAAAAAAAAATTGTTAGTAAAAGATGGTTAATATATAGCAAATTAAGCCAGTATTGGCATGGTGTGTTGGTTTATAGGTGGCATTGTTGTTCTTTCCACAAAGGTTCAAACCCCGTTTGGGTGGTATTGTTGAATGGTTGTATCCGGTTCATAGCTCCGATCAAAAGCATTTACCCCTTGAATAAATATATATATATATATAGCAAATTAAAACTATTGCTTCTACTTTTGTATGATCCTAGTGCTAAAAGAGAATACCAATTAGTTGGTCATGTTTCCTATGAAGAGGATTCAAGAATAACTTCATTAATTAATCCTCTACCTTGTGGACTTGGTCTAATGAATATTGCAATGCTTTTTTCCACTACTCTACAATCAACAAAACGAGCATATGGGTTCAACTGAGATTTCTGATGTTTGATCCAGGCCTTTTGCAATGCACAACAAATACAAACAAAACTATTCTAAAAATTTATGGCAGGAACTTCGCTCGGGCAGCTCTTGTTATATTATATAACATTCATAACTTAAACCTTTTTATACACAATGTCAGTTAACTATAAATTGTATAGAGTTTTAGATTTACATATTCTCATATATCAACATAGGTAATTCTGAAAATATTTTAAATTATATAATTTCAAAAAAAATTGAAATGAATTTTATAGAAGATTATTTTATTAAAGTGATAGAATCTTAACTCAATACTAACATTAATTATAAGTCTAACCATAACCCCAACCCTAAAACTAACACTACTCAATCCTAAATCTAATTTTATATCCAACCCTAAACATAACTATGATTCTAAACTAACATTAATGAAACTCTAATTGAACCATAACCATAACCCTAATACTAACCCTTGCCCCAATTGAACCCTAACACTAACCCCAAGCCCTATCATAGAACCTTAATCTTTACCCCCAACCCCAACCCTAATCCTAATTGAATCCTATACCTAATTTTAATTAAAGTCTAACCCTATTTGAACCTTAAACTTAATTGAACTCATGTTTAGGGTTAGGGTTCAATTAAGGTTAGGGTTGAATTATGGTTATGATTAGGGTCAAAATTCAAATAGGATTATGGTTGGAGTTTAATTAAGGTTGCTATTCACTTAGGGTCAAGGTTCAATTAGTATTCAATTTGGGTTAGGGATCAATTAGGGTTATAATTCAATAAAGGTTTAATTAAGGTCAGGGTTAAGGTTAGTCTTAAATTAGGCCAGGGACGGGTGCTAGGGTTCACCAAGGCAAGGGTTATTGTCTATTTTAGGCTAGGGTTCAATTAGGTTCTCTGTGGTTTTGATATATACTAGGTTACTTATTACAGCTCACCTAGTAGGTTTAGCTATGGCCAATGGTTCAACTGCTAGGTTCAAGGTTTAATTAGTGCTAGGGTTGTAAAATAATAAAATTTTCCATAATGATATGAAAGGCATTCAATTGGGATTCATATACAAATGCATAAATAAGAATTGGTAATTAAGAATTCTCTAGAACTAAAGTTATAACAACAAATACAATCCTTAGCTTAATCATTTGTTCTTGTTAGGGTTGGGATAAGAATTTAATGGGTCCAACTGAGACTTAGGAAATAAAACCTTGTGGAGGAAATAAAACATTAAAATCAAAGTTGGGTTTTAATTTTAATCTGGTGATGTAAGCCTAAGCCATTAACTCCAGTGGTCATGTTGCCGACAACTTAGCCAAAGCCTTTCATTAAATACTAACTATACAATGTGTAGGTTTTCCAGATTCGAAGATATGGGAGAAGATCTCGATCATACCCCGCCAACTTGCAGACCTAAGGTGTCGCCCTATTATTTGGCGCAAGGTCAACAAAAGGCAGATGTATGTCCCAATCTCCACTATTGAGCTCATAACCTGTGGTTTTAGATCAACAACGAAGATCAAAAGCTAATGTAAATATCTGATGTTCCTTGCTAGCTAGCAAGAGGAAGATGAAGGTTGGTTAAGCATTAATGAATTATTCCTTGCTTGTGTAGACACATTGATCTCAATCTGTGTGAAGATGTTGTTGTTGGCAATCATGAAGGGTGATCTTTGGATTCTCATGTAGCTCTAGTTAAACGGTGATAGTACATACGCTGCCAAATTGCCATGTTTGCACATGTATTTTTACTAAGCATTGATGAAGGTTGCCATTACCTCGCACAATAAATAGAAGAGGAATTTACTACTAATAGTGTCATTCTTGTAGCAGTTAGAGCACTTTGTGGGTTGAATCTAATCAAGTTTGAGTGCTTGTCTGAGAAGAGAAAATGAGTAAGTCAGTAAGGAGGTCTGTTCATTTGAGCTCACAAAAGCTCGATCCTGCTATTCAGGAAGGTACTTTGGTTGACAAGCCCAGGCTTTTGCCCACTAGATGCAGTAGAAGGTTGCAATTCCAGGACGTTGCTGCTCAACTGGTAGATGACAAAGGCAAGCAGTCGGTGGTGTGCTCCATTACTAGTGTTGGTAGGAAAATAAGGTATGGGCGGCATGGCTCCTCTGGATGCCAACACTTGCCCATTGACCTTACGAGAAACACTTCTGATGATGTAACCAAGATCGACTCAGACTACTGTCAGTATTTACCTGTCTTCAATCACGGTCTGTTCTCTGATGACGAAGAGATAGTTGTGGTGCCATTGGTTGTTAAAACCCCAAGCAAACCAACTCGAACCGTATTGGGCAAGGACAAGAAAGAAGACGAGGCTGAGAGTCTACCGTATTGGGCAACAATTAGAAGCGAGCATGTATACCAGGGTCAAAGTGTTGGTAAGGGAATGTTGGTGGGTAAATAAGAAGTTGTTGTGGTGCCTTCGTGGCAATTTGGTTTCCTAGAATTTTTGCGTGGATAGCGACAAGGGGATTTTGATGAAAATTTGTGTTCCCTTTTCTTTTAGGTTTCCCTAGTTCATGTGCCAAGATTTTGATGACAATTTGTGTTCCATTTTCTTTTAGCTTTCCCCAGTTTGTGCGCTACTATGTTTTGCAGATTCAACATGTGGGAAGTTTTGAAATGAAATTCAAATGCAATGGAGATTTTTTTCAAATTAAAACCCCAAGCGGACTGACTCGAACCGTATTGGGAAAGGACAAGAAAGAAGACGAGGCTGAGAGTCTACCATATTGGGCAACAACTAGAAGCAAGCGTGTATACCAGGGTCTAAGTGTTGGTAAGGGCAGGGTGGCGGGCAAATAAGAAGTTGTTGTGGTGCCTTCGTGGAAATTTGGTTGCCTGGTTTTTTTGCGTGGATAGAAAGATATATGTCCTCTTATGAGGAAATGATATATGTGGTGCCATTGGCTGTTAAAACCCCAAGCGGACGGAATAGAATAGATAGCTTGTTTTGAGTTTTGGATGAATATATGCAAATTATCTTAAATTGTATGTAGATATGACTTATAAGCATGAATAAACGTATAATTCTAATATATTTTCTCTCCTTATGTGGATTTGAGTGAATTTTGAATGAAATGTTAATGAAGTTGTCATTCTTCTTTTGAGAATTTGTTCAATTGTCTGTCTATTTTTTTTCTTTGATTCAAGAAAATCAATTAAATGCTTAAATGAAGTCATAAGTTTACAATTATTTACAAAGGATTTGATAAGTAGTAATATATCAGAGAGTTGAGCTCCATAATGCAAGGTATTATATGAGGGCCGGGCTTAACTGACACACTCTAAAGGTGCACTCCCTTAGATGTCCGACACCATGTGGGGCCCTCTTAACCCAACCTCTCTCTCGTTTCTGTAGCATTTCTTTAACCTCACCATTTCAAATCTATGTTTTCGTAGTACTCCACCGTTGCAGTTTACACTTGCCATTCCCGTTCCCATTCTCCTTCCATAGTTGTTCGTGTTTTCCATTTACATTGTACACATTTGCTCAGTCATTGGATTGGGGGATTTAGTCTTAATCCCACATTCATTTCATTACATGAATTGTGGTGAGTGTTCCTTTTATATTACGAAGTATCGGTTCATTTTCTTTGTTAGGAAATGGAAAATATTTATCTTTCTTATAACTTTAATAATAACTTTTTTTTAAAAGATTATATCTTATTTATAATGTTTATTAATGTTAATTATATTTAATTGTTTATTTTAATGAAAAAATGTTTATTATGTTTTATTTAAAAATAATATTATTTTTATATTAGATGATTGATATTTAAATTAAATGAATTAAATGTGATGTTTTTTGAGATGTAGATGTTGATTATTTGAAGTGTTAAAAGAGGTTTTGGACTTGATTTTATAAATGCTTTTAAATATGCGAATTAAGTGTTCTTTCTTTGGTTCAAATATGTGTACAAAATAAAACTAGTCTACAAGCTTCAATCTATAATTCCAATAATCAACTACTAAAAATTAATATTTGAAATTGATTATCTTTTAACATTTACACTTTATTATGGATTGACAATGTTTACAAACATCATTTTTTTTAAAGCAAAGGCGGTAAGCCTATATATTTATATATTAATATAATAAGAGTGAATATACATAGTATTACAAAATCTACTAAATTGTGAGGCTTGTGTTATCTTCATTTAGATCCCTAGATGGTCAATAAATGTCTCAAAGTATTGCTTTGGTTCATATCCATGTCTGAGAAACCGAACTAGTGTGCAAATATAAATCTATACCATAAGAATCAACTAGCAAATAATTGATGTTTAGAATTTAGTTGTGTTGATCTTCTAATATTTGAACCTCAATATAGATAGAAAGTGTTTAGTAACATTTCTAGGGAATGTGCTAAATTGTGAGGATTTTGTTCTCCTCAATTAGAGCCCTAACCAAACCAATTCCATGACATAGGAATAATGATTAGAGACATGATGATATATGTTATGAGAAAATGTTATTACATTTCTCTCAATGAAAATGTTCTTTTGATAAATCCTCATTGTCCTAATAATCTTTGATCATTTTAAATGCTTAAATGATTTTTTTAAAGTAAAATACAACATGCAAATCAAGATAAACACGCATTAGGTAAGCTCACAATGATTAGTGGGAGGGTGCTGTCAAGGTTTAAATTGAATTTAAATTTTAAATGTGTAGGGTTGATAATTACTACGTCAAGTTTGCACTAGTAGATCTTATGCAAGGTAGGGCAATGTCATGAGATTAATTCACACAAGAATATCCCACTTGTAGACTTGTTATTGAACAAAGGACAATCTATTCAAAGTTTACCAAAAATAGTAATGAAAAGGGCATGAATATATATTTTTCTCTAAGATTGATGTGCATGAACTTCTATTATGGTGTATGTTAAAGTAAACAAGATATTAATGAGGAAACTATTTAAGTAATTTTAAATACTAAAAGATATAGATTTACTTAAATATATATAGTTTACAATTATATTCTCCTTCCAATAATAACTCCACCAAAAGCATACAAAATTTAAAAAATATGTAATGAATAACATATATCAAACATTTAAAATAAATATGAGAATTTTTTTGTTTAGTTGTGTATTTGTATCAATTTTTATATATATATATATATATATATATATATATATATATATATATATATATATATATATATATATATATATATTATTACTAAATTCTAGATAGATTCTTATTTTCTCACTATTTGGAGATCATTATTTAGTTCCTTTTTTTTCCCTCAATTTCCTTATATAATATTACACCTCTTTCAATGCAAAAGAGTCCATATCTAATCACTTGCTCAACCTATATTTCATAGGCTTTTCCAAATGACTTATATTTGTTAAACCTTTCAATCACACAATTATCAATACATAATATCTCCAAATCATCAAAAACCAAAGGTCCATCTAATGCATGTGTTAAAATATTTAAATTATTTTTAATATAAGTTAATATTTGCTAAAAAATTTAATTGATAGGATCTTGCTAAAAAAATTCTCTGCTATCAATTGAAAAATAGGATTCCAATGTTACCAACTCAAGGTCCCTATTCCAGGTTGTGTAGAAAAAAGAGCCTTTGATGAAGGAGATCAAAGAATTGCTTCAATAAGATTTTATCTCCATCTAATCTCAATTGCATGAGTCCTTGAATGAGGAGTTGGTGAGATTCAAGCATAATTTGAGAATATTGTAAATTAAGAAGATTCATGGTTTAAAAGTTAGGGCTAAAATAAATTGGCTAAAAAATGGAGATAAAGGCTTTGATTTCTTCTTTAATTATATAAAGGAGAAAAATGCTAGGGAAGAAATTGGATCAATCTAGGTGAATAATCAACATAGAAATGGTCTTTCTTTGGTTATAAATGAATTTCAATCTTTCTATTAAAATATTTTCTTTGTTGAAGATAGTAATGTGGACTATAAAAGATCCCAAGATCATTGTGCACAAGTCATCCCTAGGAAAATCAAAGAGGAAGACAATGATTGGCCTACTATAGATATCTCTAAGGATGAGATTGTAAAGGATATTAGAATATATAAAAAGGATAAATCTCCAAGTATAGATGGGCTTGCTACAATTTTATAAAAAAAAGTTAACTAGATTAGGGTTGGGGTTAAGGTTCAATTAGGATAAGAATTAGTGTTAGGGTTGGGGTTAAGGTTCAATTAGGATAAGAATTAGTGTTAGGGTTAGGATTAGAGTTCAACTATACTTCAAAGTTACGGTTATGGTACAATTAGGACTACTGTTCAATAAGTGAACCCTTAGGGTTATGATTAGAGTTATGAATCTACAATTAGGGTTCAATTAGGGTTATGATTAGAGTTATGAATCTAAAATTAGGGTTCAATTAATGTTCACTTAGGGTTTCTTTCTTGGGAGAAGTTTATTGTATGGTACAAGTGTATTTTATAAAATTAATATGTCAAGAATTAGTTGTAGATAATACTACATGTGATTTTTCATATGGTATTAAATTGTAGATTAAAATTGATAATAGATTTCCTTCCTTCTTTTTCATTGTAAGCTACCATAATATATGGCCTTCAAATCCTATTCATATTTTGAGCTTTTCTAAACTATACAACACGACATCCAACAAATAAATTTGTTATGCATTTTTTCCAAGCACAAATCCTTAGAATTCTTAATGTGTTACTTAGGTTAATTGTTTATTGCAATAAATAAATACACACTAATATATATATTATGGATTTGAGGGAAAAATATTAAAATATTTATATATATAGAAAAATTTAAATGCAAGGGATTCAAGTACATACCTTTGCTTTTGTTAATGTTGATGAAGATACAAATGTAGATGAAGTGCCAAATTTGATGACATGATCTTCCTAAAAAACTGGAATATCTTTGCTCTATGTGGCACTTGAAATTTTCTACAAAACTATAACTAAATCTACCTCAAATTTGTGACTTTGGACCTATTTTGCATCAATAAATATGAGCTTTGACACATGCCTCCTAATCTAGCATACAATATGTACTTAAATGCTCAAAATAGTTTGGAGTAGTGTTGAGGTTGGTGGATCTTTGGGAAGGTCCAATGCTTCACCTTTGTATCTCTCCCTATAGATAGAGGTAGAGATGAATATAGAATGAGAGAGGCAAAGGGATAAGAATAGATAGAGATATAGAGAGAGATAGATGGAGAAATAAATATATAGAGAGATAGGGAGATAGAGGGGGGATATATATATATAGAGAGAGAGAGAGAGAGAGATGGAAAGATAGTCTATATAAGGCGATATAGAGAGAGGGGAGAGAGAGAGAGAGAGAGATAAGTAGAGCAAGATATTAATATTTTATTTTTTGAAAAATATGTAATTTTTAAACCATTTTCCTATATATTTAGTATTAAGATTTTTACATCTTTTAACAATTCAATATATAATACAAATAAAATATAGTTAATAATTTAATTAACTAGCATACCTATATTAATTAATAATATATGTAAAACACACCGAGAGTTATCTTTATCAAGATGCCTATTGACTTTAAAAAATGCTTACATTTTCATGAATATGAATTTGGAAAGCAATCAATTTGATTTCATTATTGTTTGTGTCATTGTTTATCTCAATTCCCATATATAAGGGTACACATTGAAATTTGAAATCATACCAACTTGTCTATAACAACAAATCAACCAAGAACAATAAAAATTAAAAGAAAAATGTTCATCAATCATTAGATTTAGTATTGACAAAATTTCAGCAAAGCATATCATAATAAATGGCATTAACTAACTTAGATATATCTGTTGAAAGGACCTTTTGTATAATGTGTGAAAAATTAACATCATCTTGCTTTTCATGCTTCAAAATGTTCAATTCTTTTGTTGTTACACCCATAATTTCTTCTGCCACTTCTTCAAAAGTTGTAATCCATGAAGTATGGTCTTGCACTTTGAATTGAAGTATATATTTATAATCACATTTAGGGAAAGTTTTATCACATCTTCCACAATACCATCGACCATTTTCATTAGTGTTTACCTTCTTTTTGTAGTGCTCATTCCAATTTTCAAGGGGCATGTTGTATAACAAAAATTTTCTACCTTAATGGCGAGCAAGGTAGCTTTTTATCACTATCCAATAAGGCTTACTAGAATTGGCAAGGTCTGATCCTGTATTTGTGAGACAATTAGGTTAGCACAAATAGGTTAGGCTGGGGTTCAATTATGGCCAGAGCTTAATTAGGTTAGATTCTCAATCAGGGCTATAGTTTAATTAGGGTTAGGGTTCAATAAGGGTTAGGGTTAAGGTTATGGTTTGGGCTAAATCAGGGTTAAGGTTGAATTAGGATAAGTGTTCACTTAGGGTTATTGTTAGGCTTAAGATTGAGCTTAAGATTTACTTATATAGTATTTTGGATAATAGAAACAATTTTGATTGATTTAATATTTTCTAAATTCATTATTGAATTTAAATCTTATAATTTATTCTCTAAATTCATTATAGAAACAATGTATGAGAATTTATTCTATTGATTTTGAGGGTGAAAGTGTGGCTACATATATAGGGTTTCTATGCATAGTACTGTAGGAGAATGGCATTCTCTATTTTGGATTATTCTAAACGTTGTTTCTATGTAGTAGCTAATTTCCATTTTGTTGTTATACTCTTATAATTGGTAGTTTATATATTGTACTTTCTCTACATATGATATTTAGCAAGATTGGGGACACTAATAGAACCTTCACTTATTTTTTAAAAAGACTAAGAAATGTATGAAAATTTGACAACATGAAAACCATGAAAATAAAAGTGAAAATAAAAATTTAACATAGTAAAAATGGTCAACCATGTGCCAAAAATTTAATAATATTTATAAAAAAGTTGAGAGATATATTTGTGGAGGCCTATTTTTAATCAATTTGTCACATCAAAGTGCATAGGCGCCTCAAGATGGATTTCTAAAATTATAAAGAGCATCATGTGCTTTCATTGTAGAAAAAATAATAAATAATTTAATAATTTAAATATTAATAATATATTACTATTATTATTAATAATATATAAACAAAAATAACAATATAATAGTAAATATATAACAAAAAATACTAATATTATATTATTATATAATAAATATACAAAAAAATAATATAATTTGTGTGGCTTCTCATGATGAACTTCTGAGGTTAAATATCCCCACTTATACCAATATAGTATAAATATAATATTATTTAAGAGAGCTATATATTACACTATACTTTAATATTTACATTATATAATATGATTTAAATATATTCAATTTTTTTTAATATAATCTAATCTAATATCTGACTCAATTATTAATAATATAATAATCATAATGTAACATAATGAAACTTTATATATTAATTATTTAAAAATATAACAATAAATACATTTAAAATAATAATAATAATACTAATAATATTAATAATAATTGCACAAATGCATGGAAAAAAAATATTTTTTTTCTTAATTGACCTTCCACACCTCTTCGGCATACCCATTGCACACCAAGGTGCGATCGCTAGTTAATAATATATATAAAATACACCGAGAGATATCCTTTTCAAGGCGCCTAATTTTTAATTGTTGAATAGGCACCTCAAGAAGGATATCTCTCAGCATATTTTAATGCAACATGTAATATCTTAAATAAATTATATTAAATTATTATAATAATTAATATATTATAATATGGTAGTAAAATATTTGTAATTCAATTTTTAAAAATAATATATATAATTTAATATTTAAATGTTAAGTTAATATATATAAGTATATTTTTTGTATATTTATAATATTATAATAAAAAAATGTTATATCATCAATATTTAGCTAGGATTATTAAAAAAATATTCAGTTAGGATTTGTTTTATGTGAGAAAATTTATTAAAAATAGAAACCCTAATCAAAACCCTAATTAAATCTTAACCCTTTTTGTAATTGTAACACTAACCCTAATCCTAGTTGAATTATAACGCCAACCCTAACACAAAAGTTTATCGTAGAACCCTAACCATGATTAAACATCAATTGAACCTAACCCTAATTGAATCTTAACCCTTATTAAACCCTAAATCTAATAGTAATTAATCCCCAACCCTAACCCTAACCCTTACTCTAACATTGACCCTAATCTTAACTTATAACTCTGAACTCTAATCTTAATACAAATATAGCCCTAATTGTGACTTATAACTCCTAACCCTAACCCTAATAGATACCTCAACCTAATTCAACACAAATCATAGCGTAAAGATCTATCTTAGAATCCTAACCCTAACCATAACCCTTATCTTGTTGAGATTCAACTCTAATTGAACCTAAACACTAATCCTAACTTTAAGTCTAGTTGTAACCCTAATTGAACCTAAACACTAACCCTAACCTTAAGTCTAACTATAACCCTAACTAATTAAACCCTAAAATTAAGCCTAAATGAACCCTAATTATAATTAAATATTAATCCTAACCTTAGTTAACCCTAACCCTAATTGAATATAAACCCTAACTATATCCCTAATTAATTCCTAATTGAATCTAAACCCTTACCATATTTGTAACCCTAACCCTAATCCTAATTGAATTCTAACCCCAATCCTAAGCATTACCCCAAACTTTATCCTAGAACCCTTACCCTAATTAAACATTATTTGAACCCTAACCCACCCTAAATGAATCTTAGTTGTAATTAAATCCTAACCCTCACACTAATTAATCATCTAACACTAACCCTCACACTAATTAATCATCTAACATTAACCCAAGGTTACACTAACCCTAACCCTTACATAAATAAATAAATCAAAGATAAGAGATAAATAAAAAATGATCACAAAGATTCAAATAAATAAATCAAAAATGAAAATAAATAAAAACATTAAATAAATAAATAAAAAGATTCAAGATAAATTAGAGATTTGATCACACATAAAACAATCAAAAAGGAAAAACAAAGATATAAGATATAAATCAATATGAAATACTAAATAAAATAAACCTAACAAAGATTTGAATACATGAGGTTAAATTAGGATTTTTTATAGGGTTTAATTACGCTTAGGGTTTAATTAAACTATTCTTCATGCTAACCCTAACCCTAATTTTGATGCAAACCCTAACCCTCATCTTAATGTTAACCATATTTATAACCCTAACTATATCTCTTAACCATAACCATAAGCTTAACTATATCTCTATCCCTAATCCTAACCTAAACCCTAAACCTAACTATATCTCTTAACCCCAACCTAACCATAATCCTAACCCTAAACTTGATCGAGAACATAACTATAATGCTAATCTTGATAACCTTAACCCCAATTATTACCCCAAACCTAACTATAATTATTAACCCTAAACTTGACAACAAACCTAAATGTAACCTTAATCTTAATGCTAACCCTAACCCTAATTTTGATGCAAACCCTGACCCTCATCATAATGTTAACCGTATTTCTAACCCTAACTATATCTGTAGCCCTAATCCTAACCTAAACCCTAAGCCTAACTATATCTCTTAACCCCAACCTAACCATAATCCTAACCCTAAACTTGATCCAAAACATAACTATAACCCTAATCTTGATAACCTTAACCCCAATTATTACCCCAACCCTAACTATATATATTAACTCTAAACTTGGCCCTAAACCTTATTGTAACCCTAATCCTCATGCTAACCCGAACCTTAATCCTAAGCTTATCTTGATGATAACCCTAACCCTAATTTTGATGCAAACCATGTATGTCATCCTAATATTAACCCTAACCCCAATCCTAACTATATATTAACTCTAACCCTAACCCTAACTATATCTCTAGACCTAACCCTAACCTTAACTATATCTCTTAACCTTAACCCTAACCATAATCCTAACTAAATATTGATGATATAATATTTTTTTATTATAATATTATAAATATACTAAAAATATATTTATATATTTTAACTTAACATTTAAATATTAAATTATATATATTATTTTCTAAAATTGAATTACAAATATTATACTATCATATTATAATATATTAATTATTATAATAATTTAATATAAAATATATAAATATATAAATAATTTATTTAAGATATTACATGTATATAACCCTAACCCTAATTTTAATGCAAACCTTGTCTCTCATGGTAATATTAACTCTAACCATAACCCTAACTATATATTAACTCTAACCCTAACCCTAATTATATCTCTAGACCTAATCTTAACCTTAACTATATCTCTTAACCTTAACCCTAACCCTAATCCTAACTAAATATTGTTGATATAATATTTTTATTATAATATTATAAATATACTTAAAATATATTAATATATTTTAACTTAACATTTAAATATTAAGTTATATATATTATTTTTTTAAATAATATTACAAATATTATACTATCATATTATAATATATTAATTATTATAATTATTTAATATAAACTATAAAAATATAAAATAATTTATTAAAGATATTACATGTTGTGTTGCAATTGCTACTAGCATATATATATTTAATTATATATATATAATATGGTGAGAGATATCCTTCTCGAGGTGCCTATT
>VDFB02208250.1:0-11370 GCA_007258455.2 Sequoia sempervirens
TTGGTGGAGGAGGTGGTATGCTTTCATATTTTAACAGCCTGAGAGTTGTTGGTACCTAGGGCAACATCCTTGAAGAAGGGTGAGCTAAGGGAAGGTTGGGGTTGGAGAGAGGAAGGGGTAGCAATATGATGAAGGGTGGAAGAGGTCAGAGCTAGGGATGGTGAATTGGAAACAACAAAGGGTTTGGACAAGGTAGTAGAGGGAGAGGGATTGGAAGGTTGGGAGTCAAAGGAGGGTAAAGGCACAGGGCATGGTTTATGAATAGGACAATCATAGATAAGGTGGCCTTCTCTATGATAGTAGAAGCAAGCATTTGGCTTATTCAAGTAAGAGATTTGTTGATTGAATTCAAAACCTAGTCCAACAAGTTTGATGGCATCAGGAAGTGGTTGAGTGAGGTCCATTTCAATGCAAGCATGAGGATGAACACAAAGGCTGACCCATTTGTCAGTGTTGTTTTTGCACCATAGCACCCTACCTAGTTGGGAGGCTATTTCATTCATGAAGAGACAAAATGCAAGGTTCAGGAATGGAAACTCAACCCACATTGGGTATTTGGATTTTGAAATGCCTTCAGGGTGGAAGTCAATATCCCAAGCTTGAACATAGCAAGTTTGTCCTTAGATAACCCAAGAACCATATTGTAGGACTGATTGAGTGTGTTCAGAGTTTACAAAGGTACAGGCAACATATCCCCTGCGTAGACCCCTAAATGATTCTATTATCCAACCCTTTGTTTCCCAGGTATTGCGTGTCCATTTAAAAAAATCTTGTTCAGATGGAACTCCTCTAAGGAAAAAAAGAATGATTATCCTAGTTCTATGTTCGGAGATAACATCTATGATATCATCAAGAAATTCAAAGGTAATGACGATACCTTTAGTACTGCCACTGGTAGGGTTTGAGATGTTTGTATTTTCAGTGACTTTATCAAGATCACTTTTAGATAGAGGAGGGTCGTTGAGGTGGCCCCCTTTATGTTTAGGAATCACATAATTTTGAGGAGGGTTATTTGAGTTCTCGACTAGGGATGACTGAGCGTCGAGAGAATCTGAGTCATCCATAGATGCGCAATTTGAAGGGCTGCTCAAACTTTTTCTTTTGTCATTTTTGAGGGCACCCTGCTCCCTTGCTTTTTTCTTCATCATTGAGGCCTTCAAATTCAGCAACCTGGGGAAGTTAGTATCTATCGTCTAAGTTGTCTACAGAGCCTTGGTGGGAGCCACGAGGTCAAGAATGTGTCTGAGATCATAGTATTACGGTTTCAGGAGTTCATTGTTCTGAGCTATTAATAAGGTTTAAGACCCTCTTTTAGGAGACTTTTAAAAATAAACTTTATTCTTTCTTAAAATTTTAAGATTTAGAAGAAAAATCAATTCAAGCTAAATTAGAAATTTATGTTAATTGATTTATTTTTTTAAAAAACACATCAAGTCAAATTAGAAGTTTTTATTTATTGATTAAATTAGTGGACTTTAAGTAAAAAACATTATCTTTAAATAAAATCCAACAATGGTGTGGGTTAGAGTATTGTTTTTTTAAATATTTCATAAACATTGTTTAAACAACAATATTATTATTAAGGTTTAAACATTGATATTGATGGGATTGAACAATAATAATTTTATCAACATAAATATTTGGGGTGATAATTAGAAATATTTTTAATGGTTAGATGGTGGATTTAATAACGATGTTATGATTTATTTTATTTTATTTTTCCTTTATTACTTTATTTATAATCATTTTATATATATAATCTTTTGTAAATAATAACAATAATACTTTGTTAACTTTGTTATTTTTAAATAGTTTCCATTTTTATGTTGAGCATAATTGTGAACATGTAACTAAAAACATCCACGGTAAATGTTTTACTGTATCAGCATATTTATTCACATAAGCATAGTATTGAGGCTCAATAACTTATATTCATTCAAATATAAGAAGAAATAAGTATGGAAAACATAAGAAAAATACAAAATGAGAACACAATCATGGAGAATCTCTGATAATAAGATGTTCTATTTCATTTATAAGCTCAAAAGTTACACCAGAAAAGTTTTGGTACACCCTTCCACTCATACCTTATTATTTTTTATCAAAGTTTATATAGAGATTACATAATATCAACCATAATCCCTAAGTCATTAACCATTAAACTACTAACCCACAAACCCCAAAATCCTTTGTAGACACATAAAAATGTCCTAAGCCGAGCATCATTTTTCTTCATCCTCATCATGCGATAATTGAATAATTTTTAGTTATTCAATTATGTTTGATCATATTCCTCTAATAATTAAATAATTTTTGATAATTATTTAATTAATTCACTTTATAATCTTTATTCTATCTTGATCGATTAAATAAACTAATTGCGTCACTAATTTCTCCCTCTTCTTCAATAGTTAAATAAATTATTATTTATTTAATTATTTTTTGTCATCTTTCATCTATGGTTAAATAATTACCATCGATATTTATCTATTCATGGTCATTTTAATTCTTCCATGGTTAAATAATTATTAAAATCATTTAACTATCGTATACACCTTCTCTATTAAATAATTAATATAGAAATTGGTATTTAAAGGTCTTTTCATCTCCATTTAATTAAATTGATAGAGATTTAATTAAATTGTCTTCTTTCTCTTCTTTTCATTTTATCTAAAAAAATTATTTGGATAAATTATTTATTTGCCACTTATCATTTTCCTCCATTTTGAATAAATTATTTATGCACCTCCACTTGGTCAAAGATACCCTGTCATTATTTCATGTCACAGTCTGCATGTCTGTCATAGCCTACATGTCTTGCATGTTTGTCATAGCCGTCGGCATCATAGTTTTTGCCATGCATGGCATATTCTTGGTGCATCAATTTTGGACCGTCGATTCGACCTTCAATCTCATCTGTCCATTAGAAATTTCCTTTTCTTATAAAATGGCAATTTTGAATTCATTTGGTCTTCTTCCTCTTCTCTCTCTCAAGCATTCATGTGAACTTTCTGGCTTTCTTGTTTTCATCCATTTTTACACATACTTAGAGCTTCTCTTAGTCATTTAGAGTCATTTTGCATAGAAAAATCCTTCAACACTTGTGTAGGACATGGCATAATCTTAAAGTTGCTCGAAGAATCTGAGGGCACTCTTCAACTTGCAACAAGCTAGAAGGTGTAATGGAGGTCAGCCATGGAGATTGAAGATTTGGGTAACTTTGCTTCATTTATTTTCATGTTTTCTCCTTTGCTCTCCATTATCTCTTTGGATTTTTTAGATTTAGCAATTCTAACCTAATCAAACATAAATTTCCAGAGATACACCCTTATCTTTTGACCCTTAATCCCTTAAACCCTAAACCCTAATCCATTAACCCTTAATCCTTGCTAGATCAAAACAATTAGGTGCTCAATTAGGCGCTAAAGCATGTTCTAAATTAGGCACCTACTTGATTTGATTGGAAAAAAATGCCAAAAATAGCGCCATCCCAATAAAACTTGTATATAAAATATTTTTAAGGATTTACAAATTAGGGTTAAAATCTAAACTCTAAAATCTAATTTCACTAAACAAAAGAAAAAAGTAAATTCTAAAGCTTATAACCTAGCACATTTTATTTGATTTTAATGATTTATGGGTTTACTATATGACTTAAGACTTCTTCAAGTTCATGTAACCCTAATGAATCAAAGTGGATGTAATCTAACAACTAGAGGGTATAGGGGTTGAGGGATTAAGGGTTGAGGCTGATTGAGGGATTAGGGTAGAGGTTGAGGTTTTAAGGTTGAGGAGGATTTGGTTGAGGGATTAGGGTAGATATTTTACTTGGGTTTAGGAGTTTAGGGTTGAGGTTGAGTGTTGAGGTTGAGGGTTTAGGGTTTAGGGTTTAGGGTTGAGTGTTTAAGGGTTGATGGTTTAGGTTTGACGAATTAGGGTAGACAGGGAGGGATAGATGGAGCAAGAGATGGAGGGAGAAGTGAGATAGAGAGAAGGAGACTAGAAGAGGAGGGAGGGACATAAATATATGATCAGGGTTGAGGATCCAATGTATAGGGTAGAGGGTTGCGAATTGAGGGTATAGAGTTGAGGACCTATAGGGTTGATGGTTTAGGGTATTGGGTTGAGGGTATAGGGTTGAGGGATTAGGGTACTTGAGCATAGACGGTAGAAGGTTTAAGGGTTTAGGGTTTAGGGTTGATGGTTAAGGGTTAAGAGTTGAGGGCAGAGCTTTTAGAGTATAGGTTTGAGGGTATATGGTTGAAGGATTAGGGTTGAGTGTCCAATGTATAGGGTAGAGGATATAGGGGTTGAGGGTTTAGGGTTTAAGGTTGAGGGTTGAGGGATGGGTTGAGGGTTGAGGGATCTTTTGATGCAAGTGAAATGTAGGCAAGAAATTGAAGGCCAGTGAATATTTGGGAAGGACTTTTTGTTCTAACACCCCTAATCCCTTAACCCTTAATCCCTGCTAGATTAGAAAAAATAGGCATTAAATTAGGCACTAAATTCAATGCTAAATCCGGCGCTAAATTCAGCGCTAAATCAAGCACTAAATTAGGCACTAATTAGCACCTACTTGTTCTGATCGACACAAAAAATGCCAAAAATGGTGCCATCTCGATAAATAGCACCAATTTTTTCAAAAAATTGGAGAAAAATACATTAAAACAGTGGGTGGAAGCAAAAAAGGGAGCTAATCACAAGGATTTGTTGTAGTGTTAGTACTCAAACTTCAAAGGCTTTGTTCTTAATCATATAGGCTCTTTTTTGTAAGCAATTGTTTTATTTGGAGTAGAATTTTGGGAGCTTCATAGTGGTGCAACGGGTTTTTAATTTTGGTTACTATTTTTTTTAGACATTGTAGATTCTCAAAGGTGTTGTTAAGCAGCTCTCATACTGTCAATTTCTAAGGCACCATTTTGGCTCATATATTAATATATTTTCATGCATCTTTTAAAGTGCATAACTTTTTATGTAGTTCATAGTGGTATAATTAGATTGATCTTATTCTATCATAAAATTACTTTTTATTTATATGGCCAAATTAGCATATGTAATATATTAATATCAGGACCACTTCACTATTTTAGAAAGTGACTTGTAATTGGATTAAGTATAAAGTTTCAAGATCATATATTGATGAGAGTATTATTGATTGAATGAATTTTTTGGGGCTCTTCGCATAGTTGCTCTTGCATTCCTCTTGGTTTTTGTTTATTTATTTCTTGCCTCATAATGGAACAATCTTTAGTTCCACTTCTAACACCTTAGAATTATTCTAATTAAAAACTTGAAATAAATAAACTGCTAAGAGTTAAAGGTTGTGTAGTCCATAGTTCATGCCTACTTGATGTTGAACCAATTAATGATGAAGTTAAAATTAATTAGTTGAAAATTTGTGAAGAAGCCATTGGTTATTTTTCCATGTGTGTGTATCCTAAGTTATTATTTCACATAAAGAACTTGGATACAATTATGGCTATGTGGACTATATTTTTAAAATTATTTGGGTAAACAAATGAAATTCAAAAATATTTGTTGGAAAGTAAACTAATATATTTCAATCTATGCAATTTTGACAGCATATGGGACTTCATCACCAAATTTAATTCACTTTAAGAACATAATTAAAAAATTAAAAAATGAAAATTACATACATAATTGATATTGATTGTTCTCTCAAAGCTAGGACTTGAATATTCAGTGTTTGTGTGTACCTTCTATATTGTAAATAACACTTAAATAGGGAGCTAGTTTAAGATGTCTTCTTTTGAAGATTTTTTTATGACACTTATTTGGGAGAAGATAAGATTATTTAAATGGAAACCTTGAAGTTTTAAATATCACAAGCCTTTTTTGCAAAGGATGAGAAGACCTTTGGTGGCAAAGAGAAGAAAAAGAACAAGTCTAAGAGGAACACACAATCCACATCCACTTTCATAGAAGAATATAAAAAATTATCTTCCATTTAGGGGAATCATCTAGTTGAAGGAGAAGCTCATGTGTGTGTATTGCAAGAAATTAGAGCATGATGAACATAAATGTTATCCAAAATAAATTGATGAGTTGAAACATATTTTACCAAAAAAAATAAGTCAATTGACTTTCAAATATGCTAGTTGGTTCATCATCTTCTTCTTCAAAATTAGAGAGACAAAAGGGAAATGCACTTTTTGTAGTTATAGATTCTAAGTTATAAAGATAGATACTTTATTCTAGAGCTTCACATCCCATGGCTTCATTGTAAAGTATGATCCCTTCAATTGAGACTTGTTCATCACCACATATCCTAATGGTTAACAACACATATGTGTGTGTTTATGGGAAGGATCTATTGAAATATATGAATTCTCATTTAATAATATTCTTTATGAACTTAGTAAGAAAAGGTATGGATACAAAGACTAAAGTTTTGTGTCTAAGGTTATTCATATAGTGTTGTATTTATACCCCTGTGATAATAGGGGAAGAATTAGACCTTAACTAGAATTTGGTAGATTAGAGTAACATCATAAGAATTATCTAAGATAAACACTATGCACTAGTAGAATTCATATCAATCATATGTACACAATGATTTTGGTACTCAACAATTGAATTCTATTCATTATATCATATCCTTTAATGTACATGTTCATATACATTCCTCATATCTTCCTTTCTATCTATCTATCTCTATTTTGTCTCTTTTATTCTTCTATTATCTTATATTCTTCATTCATCTATCCTCTTTACATGTATATTTACTTGTCGATGTGTCCCTTATAAAGTACAACATCTTCCTTCAAGGCCTAGATAGACATATGCTCATCATTCTATTGGTTGAGGTCTTTGGTATGATTTATTTTTGTGTTAAGCTCTATCTCTAGTTTCTTACCCTACCAATAATTATTAACTAATATAGATTATATATATTAGATCACACAATGTATTATAAAAGAGTGTTGAGTTCACACTAAATTATATTTTTAGGATTATGTACTAAATATATTATTACAATTAGGGAGGTATATCATCAATATTGAGTGTACACCTTCTCACATTTTTCTCCTTTTTTCCACCAACTAATGTACTCACTCAATAATTTGGTGTACATGCTTTGGAGGAGATAGAGTATGGTCATTTGAATCTCAGTGTTCTTCATCAACTGAGATTCTAGTGGCATGTGTTAGCATTTCATCCATTGTTACTTTTTATGAGACTGGTATTGCTATATCCATGGCTCCTAATTATTCAATGCAATGAGATATTAATTGTCTTCCAAATACAAATACTTGGGATGATTACTTGGAAAATATTATGTGTTTATTTTGTGAGTCCTATCTTGCATACTTGGAGGACACTATTGAGGATATTCATCTCCTCTTTGAATGTTAGCTCTTCTTGAGTTGCATCATCTTCTTTAGATGTTGTGAGGGAATCTTTAGACCATCTTATTTCTCTACATCATCATTTATCACAATTTGGAATTGGTGTGGATACCCTTGAAAATTGTTTGGAGTCTTCATATTTATCTTTGGATTGTTTTTTGCATCCATTTCCACAAGGTTATCGATTATCACCTCATCAATGTGGCCTAGAACACATAATTTTTTTGTGGCACATATTGGTTCCCAAAATTTTAGGTCACACTTCTAAAGGGATTTTTCCAACTCAAGAACAAGGATATTTCATTCTTAAAGATGGAAAAAATTTCTCATCAAAAAATAGTGAGATAACAAGCCAATAAATGAGTGTGTGATCTCTTTTACACTTTGGGCTCAGTTGAACCTAAGATGGTATTCTTAGAGGTATCTTTAATAGGTTTATAAATCAAGTAAATATATAAAATCACTACAATAGTCAACAACTATACCCAATGTAAGCTTGACACCTATAATTGCTACTTGGTCAAAGAGTAATTAGCTACATAAAACCTCTTATATGGTTGATAAAACACATTGCACATGTATCTATAGATAAGAATAGTATTATAATACCCAAAGATAAATTCATTTTTTATTGCATACATGGTGGCAAGGTACATACATGTGTGACATTATTTTTGATGATTTAACTATTTAGGTTTGCTTAAGATGGTTATATGGTTTGTGACATTGAATCATTAACAACACGCATAAACCCTAATATACTCCTACTTCTAATAGGGATAGATGTTTAAATAATGAAATATTTGTTCCTTCACCAATATGTACCAGTACTTACTTCATTGGGAAACATAGCCATGAATACTAAAGAGGAAATAAATACCATCAATTAAAGTATCAAATTATATGAAAATCAAAGATTACATCATATATAATGGGCATACTTAAAATTCAAAGATATTATATAATCATATATAATAGACATATTCAATTTATATGTGATAAAGGAAGGACCATTGTAATGATATTACAATACATTAAATCTTATCACTCTTTATTAAAATTTATTATAATCACATCAATAAATGTGGTGAGAGAAAATATATAGTTGTGACTATACGTTCCCCTAAATCATTACAAACTATCAAGGAAACATTCTATTACATGGAGAAATTCTAGTACATGGAGACATTCTAGTACATGGAGATATGTATTTACAAACCCTTCCTACTCTTGACAAGATATTGGAGTCACTGAAAAAATAACCCTTCTACTTTTTTTGGCTTGTTTGGGCCCTCCTTGTGACTTTGGCTTAATGTTGCCTTGACTTAGTATTGCAATTTGGATGACACATTCACATTAAATCTTGGGCCGTTGTGAACTAATGGATTTTAATGGTACCTTCTTAAGTGTTGTGAAGTGTTGTAATTCACTTTCACACTTTTCTAAGGTCTTATTAATTAATTACACCTAATAAACCTCTTTTTTAACCTTAATCTTGCCTTATTGGGAGTGTTGTAAAGTTTTATAACACACTTTCACATTCCTCTTGGCTTGTCATTAATAATTAGGTCCTCTTATGCTTTAATTGGCCCTGTTTTGCATCCACAAGCCTCATTTATTGCATCTTTTCAAGGATAATCCTGACACTAATCAGTATCCAATCATAATTCGGGTGTTTCTATCTTGTGTGGCCTAGATTTGGTGATCTAGGACTCATTTTCTACCTTGGGCGAATGGGTCCCACCTGAATCTTTTGGCCCTGAATCGTTTTCACACATTTCTAAGCACTTTTGATTTTTGGTCCCATACATTTTTCTAAATGGGACGCATTCGCCACCTTGGGCGAATGAGTCCCATGTGGCCCAAAATTAAAATTAATTAAATTTATAGCAATATTTTATTCTCCTAGATCTAATGTCAGCTTGTAGTGTTGTAATTTCAAGAATTCTTGCATAATTGAGTATAAATACAAGGCTCTTTCACTCATATTCAACACCTAGCATTCAAAAGAGTTCACAAGAGCATGTTTGAGCATTCACAAGAGTATTCAAGAGCTTTCAAGGGCACATTATCAAGAATTCTAGAACAGCATTCAAGTACCAATCATCATGTCAAGGATTTCATATGTCATGCTTGTTATTGTGTTAACAATTGTGATATAGGTTTTGTGATTCAAGCAAGTATATCAAGCAAGAGTCAAAAACCACATCCATTGCAGTCATTTCAAGCACATTTGTAGCACCTTATTGCTAGGGTTTGGTGAGTTGCAACATTGCTATTTGTTCATTTACCATTCTCCATTCATATTTGTTTTCATTTCAAGGTTTAATTACCAACAAGGGGTTTGACCAAGGCAAACCCCTATTCACTAACCCCATAACATTTTTCCCTCTCCTTTGTGTGTGATTTGCAGTCTTAGGTTGCATATTTCATAAGGAGAAAGATTGGATAAGTTGTCAAGTAATAAAAGTTGTCAAAGTTGTCATCAAGCCTTGGAGAACATTGGAGATCACCTACAAGTTGCAAATTGGAAGTTCAAATCTAGAAATCAATTAGGAAGAGTAGAGCAGGCAGTGAAGAACATAATCATCTTTGAAAGTCACAGAAAATCCCAATTGGAGTGATTTTCCACTTCTGGTGAATGAGTCCCAGTTCTAGTACATTTTTGGGATTTTGCAAATTTGGATACCCTTTTGGAAGATTCATGTTCCTGCACATTTTCCTAGAAAATAGACTAATTCGCCCAGCTTGGCGAATGAGTTCCAGTCAGCCTTGATAGTAGCTTTTTTAGAATTCCAAACTTGCATTCTACCTTCTCTAGATTCCCAAGTGCACACTTTCTATTTTAAAGTTTGATGTATTGGTTTGCTCACTTTTCTAGGTCATTTAATGTTCGTTTGCATTCAATTAGGGCTTTGCATTTCATCTTGCATATCATTGTCTTTTCCAAGTTTACACTTGGTAATGAACCCCTCATTAAATCATTTTCAGACCCTAGGATAGCCTTATTGCAAGATCTCTTTCTTTTTTGCATTGAGATCTCTAGGGTTATCCTTGAGTGGAATACCTTTGAAAGTGGTTGTGATAGCACTTAATCAACTTATCCCCCATTTTCTTTGGTTCCAGATATATTCCTCTATTTGTAGCCTAGAAAATGTATCTATGATTAGGTGAAAATATTATTCCAATAACGAGCAGCAACAAAAGAAATGCAAGAAACAAAGTAAACACCTAACACCTCAAGATTGGGAAAAACGTCGAACTTAACAAAATGAATGAAATGATTATACCTTGCTAAGTTGGTCCTTTGGTTGGCCCTTGATTTTTGATATTATGTATGCTCCTTTGATGGCAAATGAGATGCACAAGTGTGATGCAAGATGAATGAGAAGTGGATGAGAAAATGCTATGGTGAAAGAAAAATGTGAAAAATAGCTAAGTATGCTTCAAATGTCAAATTGGCAAGAGTTTGGGTATGAAATTCTAAGTTGTTCAAATGAAGGGAAGAGGGGGGTATATATAGAGAATTTTGAATTCTCTAAAGAAATGGACGGTTGAGATTAAGCCACCATGGCCAAAATGTAGGGCTATGGTGAGGTGGGAGACTTTCACGGCCTCCATCTTGCCATGTGTGGAGGGTGGGGGTGTCGAAAGGGACAAGGGTACTTGAGATGGAAGGAGACTACATGAGGTGGAAGGACATGTACCTTGAAATTACATTGGGAGATGAGAAGATTTCCTTAGAAGGAAAGTTCTTGTTCCCAAATGGTTGGAAAGTGACATGAGAGGAATTTTAGTATTCCTCAAAAATTTCCATGGGGAAGAGGAAATTAGTTTGGAAAATAAATGTGAATTAAAAATTCACATGCTTGGAAGAATCTCATGGATAAGACAAGGTTCCAAAAAGGGAAGCACTTGTCCACATGTGACTTGATGTGACAAGTCAAAGATTCTAGAAGATGGATGGGAGAAGGGGATTCTAGGAGGAATAAATATGAAT
>VDFB02208251.1:0-12455 GCA_007258455.2 Sequoia sempervirens
GGTGTTGGCCGACCTTATGTTTAACACGACATGCAAGGCTTGTAGAAGCATATTGAGGTGCATTGGGATCTATTTTGGTCCTAATTAAGGATTTATGTAGGTTTCCTTTCGTTCCTATCGATCATGGTAATGTTTGGGTGTCGACCTTAAATGTATAACAACTAAGTGGCCGACATTGGAAAAAGTTTTTGAGATAGAACTTGATATAAATATGTATGGTGTTTATGCAAGAGAGAGAGTGAAAGAGTAAGAACCAAGATATATAGAGATTGATGTGAGTGATGTGTGTGATGAGAAATTGAGCAGAGCAGTGCAAATTTCATGTTAGGTTTCTTGAAGGTAGTGAGCTAAAGGCATCTAAAATCTTTCATGTGAGACTGTGTAAGTGTGCAAGCAACTGTGGTGGAATCCTTGTTGCATTGAGAAGTGTTTCTCTATGTAACATTCTTCTTCTATTTTCTTGTATTCTTTCTATGGAAGTGAGCCCTAGCTATGATCCTTTTTGGACAGTGTGTCATATTTTGGCAATGAGCCACTTTATTACCCGGCTTGCTATTAATTATATTGTAGGCTAAAATCCTCCTTTGTGGTTTTCCCTCATTAGGTTTTCCATGTGTAAATCTCCCGGGTGTTCTCATGTGTATGGTGTTGTGATTTTTAGTTTTATTTATCCTACATTTCATGTTTATTAATCTAACAAAATAAGGACTTAATAGATGCTTATGGATTTTGATTATCATTGAGGGTTTTTGAAGGCTTAATTTGCTACAGCTAGTTACCCCCCTCTCAATTGTCTTATTTCATTTCAACAAAGGACAACTTGAACCACTTTTACAAGTAAAGAGATCATATCTATTGCAAATGAAGATCGACACTATTGCTTCCTTTGACACTTTTGCATTTGGACATTCTAACACCCTTGTTAAACTCTGACACTTTTGTCTGCTATCTAGTTTGACGTGCTTGTTAAAGGTCGATGCTTTCATCAAATCTCGACGCTTTTGCACATAATAGTGTGACACTTTTGTTAGAACAAATTGATGCTCCTGTCTAGTAAAATAGAGAGCTAGTTTATGGTTTTCATCTCATTTCATCTAGGTTTTTAGCTAACCCTAACTATTTTCTATCCTCTATTTATTGTTTTTCACTTACTATTTGCAAGAAATTTTGATTGGAGGATTTGGACTCATAACTAGTGATTTTGATCACTATGGATTTTAACTTAGAAACATCTAAGTTTTGGTGTTCTTTAAGTGATTTCATGTTTCTTTGGGTTTAAAAGAACAATACAACTTACACCCTTATTTTGGGCTTAAAAAGAACAATACAAGTTGCACGCTTTGGATTTGATGCTTAAAATAAACCACACATTCAAGATCTTTGGTGCACACTTAAAAAGAACATGAGTGCTTTGTATTTTGTGATTGGTAGGTTTTAGATGTGTATCCTCTCCCCTCATGCCTTGTGTGAACTTGGGTGAAGAGAAACATCTTTAACTTGCATTTTTTTTTCATTTTAGTAGAAAGTGTGTTGTCTACGTATCCTCTCTTGTGCTTCGTGTGATCTTGAGTGATGAGAAATAGCAACACATAATATTTCCCTTGCAAGTAGGAGGTATTCCTTGGGACACATCTTTATTGAGAACCTAAGGGATCGACCTCAAGTGACATTTTCCGACACGCTATAAAAATTGGATGAGAGTGAAAGTTGTAGTTTGATTTGTGCATGTGGCATACTAGACTTTCACTAGTGATCTAGGGTAATTTAGGATCATGAGGAGATGTCTATGTAGCCGATGGTGTTCATGAATGTTCCACCCACTAAGAACCAATTTATACTAGAAGCCTATAAGACCTATCAAACGTCTTCTTATGAAGGTACAAAGGGATAACATCATCCTGTGAAGTTACTTGCTATGTATTGATGCTTGTTGAGGTGACAAAACTCCTTGCAAGGAACTTTTCATTCGAGGGTAAGAAGAAGGAAAACAAGCATAATCCATGAGTATGGAATCAATGCGATGTTGAAGAAACCATTAATGCCTAAGTGCAAAGGGCTCCAAGAAAATAATGGCGGATGAATATAGTACTAAAGGAATTGACTGTAACCATAAAATGAAATGAATATGATAAAGGAAATCATTCCACTTATGAGGGAATAAATCTAAGTTAATTGTTTCCTAGCCAATAGATGTATTCAATAAAACACCATATCCATAATTCTTAGTTCAAAGATTAAGAATAATCTATAATCATAGATACAATTAAAAAATTGTTCCCTCTTCCCTTTGTTACATTAGAGTGCACATCAAAGAAATCAAGACCCTTAGTGAGTAATTCAAATTCAATTTTATAGAAAAACCCTAATATTGGATCTTGGTAGTTAAAGTAACAATCATTGGATCGAGCGATAGTTTCTTGTCAGCTAATTCCCCACCTAGGAAGGTTGCTAAATGAAGAATATTAATGATTAAGAATAATCATCATTACATTTCCTCTTAAATAATATTTTTGGCCAGTCAAGTGACACCTTGTCCATAATCTTTCCATGACTTAATTGTACATATAAATTGCATAATTCCCAGCATGTATTAAATGAAATATGTATATCCTCATAAGTTTATACATGCGAACCATCCAAATGAAGGGGAAACTTGAAATTTTAAATAGAATGACTAAGGTCTATAATAAATCTTGTCACATCGACATTTAATCTTTAAGCCATATCACTATCCTTACATTCACCTAGTCCCAAAGAAATGTCCACCTCAATTATACCACTTAATTTCTATAAATTCAATGAAAATGTCCATCCTCATAGTTTGAATTACGTTCCTAGAGATGGTGAGCATTGATGGTGATGCTTCCTCCAGAAATGAATTTTCCATGATTGAGGATGTAGAGTGTAGTACTTTCCACAAGTTAATGATAGACCAGATGAAAGATGTGTTCTTATTTCAGAGCAATGTGGAAGGTGTGCTACGAAAGATTATTGGGGAGAATTTTTTGAGTTGTGTCCATGTTCATAATGCAAAGCTCCTTGAACGCTTTGTATACAATGTGGTTTGCACTTCAAAGAAGTGTAATTGGGGAATAAGGGCAGCGAAGTGTCTAGTTTAACCTGAGTACTTGATGAGAGTGAGGGTTTTCATTAGAGGATTGAGCGAGTTTCCCAGAACTGGCTTTGTAGGTGACGATATATGTATTGCTACTGCAATTCAGCATGACATTACAGAGGAGGCGATAGCTCTTCTTCATAAAGGGCTAGGATGAAATGACATGGGGTTGTTTACTCACTTCGTGTAGTCTCATGAGAACCTATTTTCACCAACACAAATTGAATGCTTGTAAGAAGTAGTGGAGGGGATACACATCCTCATATTTGTCTTCTATTCTTAGAAGAAATATACCAAAAACTTCTTGTTTTGAATATGAATACCAATTTGTAACATCAAATATATATATATATATACATACACATATATACATATATACATATATAGATGTATATATAACATGAAGATTTTGTATTTCAATGTGTTCTTCTTCGCATTTGAGCACCACCATTTTAATTTATTACTATATCTAGTTGTATTAATTTTTGCACATTTGTATTTCATGGTTATGCTTGCTTAACAAAACACTCCTCTTACATTGCTCTCACTCATTAAGGAAAGTTATAGAAAGACTATCAAAATCCGTCGTGGGTACAATAACTCTGTCCTCTACCACCTATGCTTTCTTTTAAATAAGGCACAAGTATAATTGACAAATGAAGAGGTTTGTGAAACCTTGTCGGAGACCGAAAATGGTTTCCAAACCTCTTGAGAGTCTCAAAAACACATAAAATTTCTCTTTCCATGCCTTAGCTTTCATTCATGAGCGGAATTTTGAAAAGTTATAGGAACTTTAGTATGGAAAGACAACTCTTGAAGATATCGACGTTTAGGGAGGTTAAGCTAACTTCATCGATGACCAACAATACATGGAGATGTGAAACAAGGAATAAAACAAAAGAATTCAAAGGGGTGTCAGTATAAATAGGAGTTACAATAACCTTATCAATGACTATCGAAGTTCATGAAACTTGGGAAAATCCTGATGAATCCTTGTACTTGGGAAAAATTTCAAGTAAAGACAAGGATTTGGGAGTAGTGACCAAAACTGAAGTAACATGATATACATTTCTATAATATATACATAGTTCCTTGTTCAAAAAAAAAATAGCACTGTTTATTCTTAAATTCTTCTTCTCCACTATACATCATCAAAAATTATGTTACCTTCAACAAATCTTCTATTTACTTAGAAGGAAAAACATTCTTATAAATTACCTTCAATTGGGAAAGAGTTGTATCTGAATGCTTCTTTTCTGAAGATAATATGCATTTGGATTTCAAGCTGAATATATAATTATTCTACTTCATCCAAAGTAGTTCACCCCTTTACTTTTTGAATAACATTTTTTGCTTCTATCAAAATGCCAGAACATCTGTGTTCCTAGCTTCCATTTGTAGAAGCCATAATTATTTTGGGGGAAATATATATGCAATGGTTAGCTCCCCTTGACTCTATACCTTCTCTTAATGAACTATGAAGTCTTTTGTGCTAGGAAAAAGCACAAATTCTTCCTTCTTCTCATTATCTTGCTTTGATTTATTTCTCCATATATTTTCTATTTTCTTCTTTTGTTGAGTAAGATTTTCCTCTATCTTCCTTTGTTGAACAATTAGTTCTACAAAACCACTCTTACAAAATCTACCTTTATGCCCAAAGTTATTTCACTTGTAGCAAACAACATTATATTTTGGAGCCAAACCATTTCTCCTTAATTTAGTTCTACAATCAACAACCCTATGACTGAACTTAATGCATGCATAGCAATAACCATAAAAGGAATGAGAGATCATAGTGCATCATGTCTTGGAAACACAAATAAGTTCTTTCTCATGTAACTATAAAAGGATTGAGAGAACTTGGGAGTAGTATCCTATCTAGGAAGAGATCTCTTGAAGCCCTTCTTTAGATCACTAACCTTTATGAAGTCATCATCCAAATCTTGCTCCTCATCTTTAGTATTTTGAGAGTCTTCAATATAGGCCTCTTCCTTTTTCATTTCAAACATGCCTTCAGGTATATCTATTTTTGAGTTCTAACTTTATTAAATCTAAAACAACCCTTATTCTTTAGAGGTCTTTAACTACTAATTATCTCATCAAGGATGTTGGTGCTTTTCTTGAGTTTTAGACCTTTGTCTATCTAATTCGTTGCTTTCTCCAATTATTTCCTCAAAGAGACAATTTCTTCTTCAAGTTTGAAGCATTCAATTGATTTGTCATTAAGCTTAGCATTTAGATAATTTGCAACCTTATTACCTTCTTCAAATAGAACTTTCAAACTAAAAATTGATTCTTTTGATTCTTTGAGCTTGATATTATATTCTTAATTTTATCTCCTTGCTACATCCATATCTTTTAATGTAGAAATAAGTTCTACTTCAAAATCAACTTCATAATCTTCTTCATTAAAGACTGCCATATCTTTATCATCTTCTAGAGGAATTTTATCATTAAATATTACTTTAGTCCCCATGTGTTCCACTCCAAGATCTACCTCAACTATTAGACTGTATCGAGAAACTTAGCTCTAATACCAATTGTTGAATACACAAAAGTATTGAGAGGGGGGTGTTCATCAGTACTTAATGAAATTCTTTATTTCCAACAATAATTAATCAAATGTAAGCATTTAAACCATGAGAAATAGGACACATAAGAACAAAACCCTAGAAGGGAAAAAACATGATGAGCAAGCTACTTGGATCTACTGTCCAAGTCCAACCTTGCAAATAAAACAATATTTACAAGTTTTATGGGCTATAACCCAAAGGAAGCTACAACTCCCTAAAATATAGTTTTTATTAATTTAACCAAAGGTATATATAATTCCCTATAGGGTACAACACTTACAGAAAGAGGCTACAACCTTTATACAAAATACCTAACAAAATTTGTTGATCAATCACCTATGTAGCATCAACACCCTTCACACTGACATATTTCTTCAACACCTCTACTCAACAACCTCTGTTATCTTCAACACACTTCCACACACACATATACTCACACCCACACTCAAACATACCTCCTTGCATGGTCACACACACATACATTTTGCAACAAACTTGATCTTTTATTTATATCCTCCATAAGTCTTCAAAAAAATTCTCCTTTATCAACCAAGATGAAACATGTAACATGAAACATGCAACGACCATGATTTTTGGCTCCCAAGACATCTACGATAAGTAGAAATCAAATGTGATTCAAACCAACAGATAATCAAGACCTATTTTACCTTATCACACATCTCCACATTGGTGTACACTTCGAAACACCTGGCATAGTCATCTCAACATACCAAGTTGGCCCAACAAATACTTAACCTTCTATACATTAGCTCTAGACGTAAAGCTGTACAAATCATGTAGATCACTTTAAAAAAATTATATGACTTACAAAAACATTCTCATACACTCTTTTCACAACTTTATGCTACTTCATGCTAGCACAAACAAAAAACACTAAACCTAGCATCTCTTGCAAAATTTGAATACATAGTCTTGAAATAGAACATTATAAACCGGACTTGCAATACTCATCAACACTTGAAACTTGGAATGATAAAAAATACAAACAATCTAAATTTACCCTCCAAACGAAACAGCCAAATATTGTAATGGGTGAAATGCGGTGGCTTTTACTTTCTCCCACTGACAATCCTAAATAACAACATGATTTGTCCTTACTCTACTAACTCCAAAGAACCTCTGCGTTACATCTTATCATTTGAAACTTGAATCATTCATACCTTTCATTTGTATCTATCCTCCAAGCCACAAGATCCCATCTTTAAATATGGTGAAATGCGGAGTATTCCTATGACTCTTTTTTACTGCAACAACACTGTACTAATGTCTTCACTCTACTAGCTCTAGAATCTTCTACAATAACTTCTATGCTTTGAAATAAATAAAACACATACTTTACACCTATCTTTGTCTAACTTCCAAATTACAAGGCCATATCTTCAAATGTGGTAGAATGTAGTACATTATCTTGAGCCTGTGACACCTTTCCTAAATTGAACTTTACTTAACCAAATTTCTTCAAACTTTTCACAAATTTCTTTATCCAATGCCAAACCACATGACTTCATATCATCCAAACATAACTTCCATGATGTTCATTATCAACACAACTTATAAACTATATTTATAAAATACACTTATTATGAACTTACACATGAACTTTAGAAGATAAGGTATGACTATGTATGCATGATGTTGATCTTTTTTATCTTCCACCATCATTGCTCCTCTGATTTATTGGTACAACTATGTACAAATGATACTGATCATCATCACTCCTTTGATATGCTCATTTGACATCACCACTCAATTTACATCAATGACAACATATTTGTTTATCATCCTTCTTCATTCCACACTATTCCCATTGCAATCTAACAACTTTGAATTTTGTGAAGAAGTCTTGTATGGTGTCAAAATTTGAAGGACTCGACCTTATGAGTCCATTTTCTAACTAATGACCCCTTAATTCATCCTTATTACCAAAGAGGGTTTCTAAAGTGGTCCATACTCCATTTGGTGTAGTGGAAAATTCAATGTGAAAAAGAAGGTCCTGAGAGATTGTCATACATAAAGTGCCAATGACTTCATCACATTTATTAAACTATTTTATCTTTTCTATATCTTGAGGTTCAGTTTTAAGTCCCATTGTAACCTGATGATATCCATGCCTTTTAAGATATATTATCATCTTTATTTCCATTCAAAATAGTTATATGGTGTTAAAACATGAAGTGTAGAAGCATCCATGAGTGCAAAAAATGTAGATTACAAAGAGGAAAGAAAAGTGTGAAAAATAAGACACACGAGACACCCCCAAAGAGATTACAAAGTTGACACTTTATGATTAGTACGATTACAAGGATTTTATTAGATTACAATGCTTTCTAGATCTTCAATGGACACAATTACAATCTTTAGACACATAATAATTCTAATACAAAATTTGGAAAAAAACCTTGTAGTTGAGTATTAATCTTGAATACCTTTCCAAAGCCTATTCATTTTTGAAAGATGGAGCTATAAGGAGAAAGTTGTGGCATGCTGAAGAAAAAAAATGAAACAACTTCAACCTACAATATATGATAAAAAAAAGAGTCTTTTTTTTATCAAGACCTTCATGGATGGAAAGGGTTAATTTTTTAGCTTTTTGTCAAGTATCTTTTTGCAAAAAATTGACACCCAAGGAAAAAGTTATGCACTTTTGAAAAAAATTTGAATTTGTCTTTCAAGAATGACTCCTCACAAAAAAAATCTAGCTCTTGACTTAATTTCTACAAAATATATTGTGAATATGAAAAAATTAATGATACCCAAATAGTTTTTAGACCCCAAAAGGTGTTTTTTGTTCTAGTAAGTGGAAGATGAGTTTTTGATACAAATTTAACCTTTAACTTGTAAAAAGGTAGTTGAAGTATGGTATTTTAACAACTTTTACAAAATTTTCTCACCATCTGAAAAAAATAACAGATGCCCAAATCAAATTTCATTCATGTGAACAAAAAATAAAAAGTATTATTTTATTTTATGAGGAGAAGATGAGAATTTGATGTAAAAAAAAGGGCTCTAGTAAAAAATATTTCAAATTTCAAACTCTAATTTGTTACTATGTCCTCCAATCTTTGATATTGGTGAAATACAAGTCAACCTTGATTTTCATAGGCATTCTAAACACTTTGGAAAGGTAGAAATTCCTCCAATATTAACAAAATGTTGCAATCACCTAGATCTCATAGGAACAAATATATGCAAAATAGAGTATAGAAATACTTATTTTCTCTTCAATCATTTTTATTGACTATGATGTCAGTCATAGATCACATGCACTTCAATCGACAAATAATTGAATATAAAAATAGTGGAATGCAAAAATAAGTCTGAAAGAGAGCAATTAGAGACAAAGACAAAGAAATTTGAGAATACTCTTTATACTCTCATTGAGCTATCACCAAACTAGTGAAGGTGAGAGTAGAGTGTTGTATATATAGCAAAAATAGGGCATATACATACAAGAGGTGCATTAATTCTTACTACCCATAAAAGGTGGGAGGTTTTCCCTACTTGGTAAATGACAAAATATGTGGCATAACTTCCTTAGGTGATAACAAAGAAGAGGTTATGAGAGGTGGTACATAAATCCAAAAGAGGGTGAGAAACCCAACTACCCCATAACATACTCAGGTAAGGATAAAATAGTAGTTGTTAGAGGTGTCACAATAAGCCAAAAGAGGGTGTGTAACTCAACTACCCATGTGTGGGAGAGAGTGACACATGTAGATAATGTATTTTTCCATGTGTCCTCATATTAACCACACCTAATAAACCTAAGAAAGATTAAATAATATGTGTATGAAAATAGAAATACCCCTAACATAAGGAAAATAACAAACCTACACTAATAAAAGAAGGTTGAGGAACAAAATGGAATCTAGGATTTATGGATTGCTTTGGAATATATCAAGCATATTATCACTTGATGTCAATGGGTTCCCACCTTCAAAATTTCATCACCTTGTTTCTATAAGTGAGGTATTATACTATGTTTATTTCCCTTGAGTATTTGATTTTCTCTTTGATTGGATATTGTATCTCCTTTATTGGTTTCATATAAGATTCCACTCTAACACACTTAAGTATGGTTTTATAAATTATTTTGCTTCTCATAACTTGCCACAACCTTAGACACACTTAAGGTTTAGAGCACACACTTTTTTCTATTACAAAATTAACTATTTGTAGAGGTAGAAATACCAAAATGAGGGTTTAACCAAGGAAAAATCCTAGATAGCCACACCTCCCCTCTTTTTCTATGTTTTTCAAGTTCAAGAGAAAAGAAAAAATATTTCAAGAAATAATTAAGTAGTGTAGACATACAACTCTCAAAATGTGATTTGAAGTGCTCCAAACCATAGAACTAGGGTTGCCACCACTCTTGCCTAGTCATTCTTGACTTTTAATTTTATGAAAAGAACCATTCTATCTTCTCTTTCCAAATCTATAACTGTTTCATCAATTTCAATTTTTGTTTGTGCAAATTATCCATATTTTTAGATTAGGTTTTTATATTTATTAGGTTAATTAAATAATTTTCAATCAATCTACCTTCTTTGCAAAAATAAAATAGAACCTAAGTTGATTGACTCTCATTTTAGGTAGTTAGTTAATGCTAACACCTTTGTTGGTTTATTTTCCAATGTTAAGAAAACAAATGATTGATCCATGTTAATCTACTAGTTATCCTAGATCAAAATCTATCTCCTTTTACACTTAACAACACAAATCTAGAGCTATATTAATTGATTTACAAAAAATAAAGTGTTATATTAAAATTTCATGAATAAAAATCCTACCTCAAATTCCTTCACAAAATTTGATAAGATTGAAGAAGAGTCAAACACAATCCAACACAATTCTTTGAATCCAAATCCACAAAGCAATATTCTAATTCACAACTCACCAACTATAGTTATTTTCTTAATTCCCTTCTCTTGAATGAATCTTAAATTTTTAATAATGAATAATAAAACTATGAAATCCTTTTCTTATAAGCATAATCCTATATATATGCTTTCTTTCTTAGCCCTTATATCATGTTTTCTATAAGCATAAATAATAATAATTCCAATTAAATAATAAAATATTATTTAAATAATCTTTTCTATTATGCACATACCTAATATTAAAATATTATAAAATCAAATACTAGCTTTTATAAATGAAAACTTGAGATATGAAATCTATTATCTTTTCTTTTCCAAAAAAAATAAATATAATTATTTAGTTCGAAATCCTATGTAACTTACCCATTCACATAGATTTAAATTAAATAATTATAATTAAAATTTCTTATTCAATTAACTCTTTTTAAAAGATAGAATGAAATATATAAAATTGAATAATCAAATAAAATAATTTAAAAGGTAAATTACTTTTACTATGTTTCAATCAAAATTATGAGAAAATAAATTTAATAAAATAAAATAATATCAAAGTAATTAATTATTATAACTCAACAAAATAATTATTTAATTTTAATGAGGAAAATTATCTTAATCGATATAATTGATTATTTATCTTATTTGAATTTATTATTTATTATTTTCGACGCATTGGGTCAAATAATGAACTTTAACACCAATATCAAGTTCACCTTCCACGATATTTGTACCTATCCCGCACTATAACATCAACACAAGATCTTTCATAGAATTATTAAGAAAATATTAATAATGTAATAACCATTAATCAACTAACCATATCAATGCAATCATATATTATACCAAAATGTGTTAAAATGTTAATTTACAATCAACATAGAAGAATAGAGCACATCCAATATACCATATATAATTGGGACATCATAGCATCATAAAGGGACTAAAAATAAGGGATGCAATCATCCATTTAATGGTTGATCAATAGCCAGGTTATGGGAAAACTTAAGTTTGAGTGAAATTCTATAATAAATTTAATATTTATTATGTCTACTATGGACACATTACCCACAAAAGGTATTGCTATTATTATAATTAATTTATTGACATAGAACCTAATAAATTTTTATATTAAATAGGAGTTTTGTTACAGTTGGAGTCCTTGCCTAAAGCTATTGCCTCCTTTTCTAATAGGAATGAAACAATGTTTGAAGCATCTAGTTTAGTACTGCTAAGGCTTTAGATTTGATCGTTGGATCTTCTCCTTAGACATCATGACAAAAAAATGCTGGTGACTTAGATATAAGCATTGTAATTTCTTAGAGGGATTAGTAAACAGATTGTAGTGGCCTTAAGATGAGAATTCATGTCAATCAAAAAATCAATGATTGTAGAATGAAACTAACATAAATAAGTCACATAACATAATACAATCATTAATAACAGGTTTTCTTGGCATAATCATCAATGTTTCAAACCACCACCACTGAGATCATGCAAACAATCATTAACCAACCTGTTGTAAAATTTGGTGAAATCACTCTCACGCTTCACTTTTTATCAAATGTTGGCGAAGTTTCCTTTTGAACATCAATAACACATGCAACAAATTAAATAAATTTGGGTTGTTTTCAAATTTTAGATTTCAAATTCTTGGTTTGGTTCAAGTTTTAAACATGATCAACTACAAATCCAAACCAACTTTTAATCAAATTTAGTAGTTTAATCACCAATGAAAACCAAACAATTTCAATATTTCTACATAAAACTATGCCTTAAAGATATCAAGCCCTCACAAATTCATTGGCTCCATCCAAAAATTATAGTGTTTTCTTTAAACTGCAAGTAAACACTAAGTGAAATTAAAGAAAA
>VDFB02208252.1:0-28652 GCA_007258455.2 Sequoia sempervirens
CTTGTAGTTTGTATGTATGATCAGTCATCAGTCTCTGTGATGGTACATTTCAATGAATATTTTAAAAAAAAAATTGCATTGTTTCTTCGCAATTTCAATGAAAACCACCGACGAATCACCGAAAAGGTCCGATGAAGTTGTTATACCTGTGATGAAGGCTTCGTTGTAACTCCTTGCCCATTTCGTTGCAATTTTGACGAACTTTTGTTGTTGTTTCGATGCTACTCCATTTTGTCGAAATGGCGATGAACTTCTGGTGTTATTTTGACACTACTCCTTGCCCATTTCGTTGAAATTGCGACAAACTTTTGGTGTTGTTTTGACGCTACTCCTTGCCCATTTCGTTGAAATGGCGATGAACTTCTAGTGTTCTTTCGACGCTACTCCTTGCCCATTTCGTCGAAATGGTGACGAACTTCTAGTGTTGTTTCGACGCTACTCCTTGCCCATTTCATCGAAATGGCGACAAACTTCTGGTGTTGTTTCAACGCTACTCCTTACCCATTTCGTCGAAATGGCGATGAACTTCTGGTGTTCTTTTGACACTACTCCTTGCCCATTTCGTCAAAATTGCGATGAACTTCTGGTGTAATTCGTCGGTGCATATACAAAGTTTTCGTCAATATTCCAATGAACATCTGAGTCATTTTATGATGCCAATGACCGATGATTCTGCGTCGTTATTTTGACATTTAATTCGTCATTGGCCTTTCGACGAAAAAATAGTGACAAAAATGTTTTTGTCATTTTGTCGCTTTTCCGACAAAGATTTGTCGAACGACTGACGAACTTCCGTCAGAAAATGGTGTCAAATTCAATCGTGATAGTCCAAATAAGCCATGTTCTAATCATGCTAAAATTTTGTAGTACCTATGTTTCTTACGGTAAGTTAAAATCTTAAGGGAAGAATAAAGTAATCACTTGCATTCTACTAAAAACCATGAGAGAAGTTGTTCTTGCACGATAGTAAACCGAGATCTAAAAACACAAAGAATGAGGACAATATTGAGCTAATGAAAATCAAATTGGTTCTCTACAAACCATTTCGCAACATTGCAATTGACTTTGGTTCGTCCACAACTCTATGTGAAGATTAATCTGTGTGAAGCTTGTCTAATGTCATGTAATGTATAACCATAACTTCATTTTTCACTTTCAGTGACCAAATAGCAACAAAATAGTGTGAGTTGGAACATTAAATTTCTTTTAGATTGGTAGGCTTGTAGCAAGTACAAGGAGATCATTTCGGTTTGTCTTATTTCACAAACATTCAACCAAAAATTACTTTAGTAACTGATTTCATTTTATTTTGTCTTGTTACAGATCAATTTAAGGACACCATTGTTTTTGAAACAATTTTGCAGTCTCCAAATCTCAAGGTAACTATTGAAAGAATGTGAGATAAGATAGCTAGTGGTCACAAATTTGATTTTCAAATTGTTGCAGATGCTCATATGTAGTTCTAGCAAAGGCTTAGCCAAATGAAATCTCAGACAACTTTGGTTGTACTAGATGATGTCTGGAGAAAGCATCACCTTGAAAAACTATTGTTTAAAGCAAAAGGATACAAGACTGTGATCACAACTAGAGATAGCCTTGTCAAAGCTAATTTTTCTAGTATGACTTGTAATTATTAAGAGAAGCAGATGCTTTGTCCCTTTTCTACTTTTGGGCATTTGGACAGAATTTCTTTCCCATATCAACAAGCACACAACACACCAAAAATTTAAATTTTGTATTGTGTATAATTGAGGATTACACTATATAGATGTTACAGTCACAGATATGTTGACTAGCTGCCAATAATTGGAGATTACCACTTGCTCTTAAGGTGATGCGAGAAACATGCTTTCTCAAGTAGTAGCAATATCAAATTATTACAAAGATGGGCTTCTCATTTGTCTATTGACAAGTATAGACATTTTGGAAAAAGATGTCCTAAAATGCTTTTTAGATTTGGGGATATTCCCAGAGCAATATATTGGACTTGTGGGTTTATGTTCATTAGTCGAAATCTATTGAGCCTTGTGAACTCGTTCCTTGCTTCCTTGCTTATGGTTCATTCCTATTAAGTGTTTGGATTTTAGTTGGATGCAAATCAAGGCCTTGCATGCAACTCATATATTCAAGAAACACGGTTGAATCATTGTTTTGAATAAAATTACAACATATTATAAAGTTGCTTCTTTGTTGTCTATTATAAAAAGCATTTCTTCCACTCGAATTCTATTTTCAATTAATGTTTCTTTATTAAGGGGGTTTATGTTTTACTTGGTGTATTCAACTCACAAGACTTCAACTTCTTAAGGAATTAAGTAAAAAAAGATATATCTATTTTACAACTCTAAATCAGTTTTTCTATTTATTAATAAATAAATTTAACAGAAAATTCACTATATTGTCCGCGTACCCATTGCACCCCAAGGCACAATTGCTAGTTTATTTTGGGAACACTAAAGTTTCATAAAAGCGATTGCAGTCTAATTTCTTCACTTGTGAATGCCCATTTCATTTCTTTGAAGATATTGTAGCAAATTTAAAATGTGGTATCCCTTTTTAGATGCACTTTAATATTACTGATAAAATGCTCTTCCAGAAATCGAATCTGCTTGTAAACAAATCCAATCTGGAGATTGAATATAGTTTTAGGCGTAATTCTTTCTTTTCTGTTTTTTTTTTTTTTTGGAATAAAGGCGCACTTTCAATAAACATTATACCATGTTAACGCTGATGGTATTAATGTCTCTGCACTGTCGACCATGTGCAGGACGAATGGTACTAACAAATGATGTGATTATGCTGCAGGATAAACGGTACGTTGAATGGGGGATGCAAACACCAATGGATGCATATATGGGGCATCCTGATGCGAATTCAGCTTTCTGACTATCTCGTCGGCCTTTTGGGATTAAAGTCTATAGTTTTCTTTACTTTGTGGCATTACTCTCTGTGAACCTGTGATCTCCTTATGGAAGAAGTGTTTCCACCCTATCATGTTTTTTATTAATCATAGAGGACCTGATGTCAAGAGAACTCTTGCCAGCCTTATTTTTCACGCTCTCCGACGGCTTGGATTGAGGGTGTTTCTTGATAAACAGGAATTGGAAGCGGGAGATTCCTTAATCCCTGCAATTAAATCTGCCATTTGTAGTGCCTCTGTTCGGATCGCTATTTTCTCCAAAACCTATGCTAAATCCGCCTGGTGTTTGAATGAGCTGTTATGGATGTTTGATTCCCATTCTAGTCTAATTATCCCCATCTTTTATTACATTCAACCTTCAGACCTTCGCCATGTTGAACAGGGAGCATATGCCCGCGCCTTTCAGGAACATAGCAACAAGGGCAGGGTTACAATACAACAAATGGACAGCTAGAAAAGCGCCCTCAACAAAGTCTCTGGCATTTCTGGCGTGGTGATCAGTACAGAGGAAGAGTAAGTATTTACATGATCTGGAAATGCATTGATTTACAATTATTTGCATGAGCTTCTCGTTTATAACAAGTTCTAAATTCTTTTTCAGTGACCTTGGAGAGCATTTGCAAGAAATCATGGAGATTGTATTAAAAAAGGTGAGAAGGGAAGAACTAGATGTGGGCAAATACCGTGTGGGACTCCGTCAAGCGGCAGAGCATTTCGAAAGGGAGGTTTTGAATCAAAATGAAATAAGTGGAATCAAGGTTGTGGGTATTGTAGGACTTGGAGGATCAGGAAAGTCAACTCTGGTTACTCATCTCTACAACTCCAAGCGTTCTCAATTCCTAAGATCTTGTTTCTTGTCAGAGGTGACCAAACGCGATTTACCCTCTCTGCAACAAACTCTGCTTAGGGATTTGCTATGTGATCAGAAATTGGGTTTTCAGGATATGCTTAGAGGGAGGTGCATTCTTCGAGATCGTCTACGAGGGTTGAGACGTGTTTTGATTGTTTTTGATGATATAGATAATACAAAGCAAATAGAGAATCTGTTATTTGTAAAGGATGTTGTTGGAAATGGCAGTCTGATTTTGGTGACATCTAGAGACCAAACTTTGCTTATTAGTTCTACTATACAAATATACAATAACAAATTATTAGATTCAGAAGATTCCCAAGAGCTATTCTGTTCGCACGCTTTCGGTCACTTTGAACCACCACACGGTTTGCAAGATAAGGTTGAAGAATTGGTTGGAATGTGTAGTGACTTTCCTTTGGCTTTGAAATTTTTAGCGGGGCAGCTCCAGAATGAACGTGATCCAAGGAAATGGAAGCAGCACTTGGAAAGCCTCTGTAAACAACTGCCGAATAACGTATTAGAACAAATAGTAAATGATAGCTATAAATCTCTTGACATTATAGACAGAGAGGCCTTTTTAGACATTGCCCATTTCTTTATTGGAGAAGACGCAAATCTGGTGGAGAGGGGTTTTGATGAATTGAATGGTAGCGGCTCTTGATGCCTTTAGACGCTCCGTCAGAAATGCCTCGTGGAGTTTGAAAGTGCGGACATAATTCTTCCAAGAACACTAGTACGTGTAAGAATTACCCACAATCCTCAAATAGGCGTAGATCTTTGCCATACACTAAAAAAGTAATTAGAACTATTTATTGCCATAATGTAGCTAATGAATTTATTGTTAGTTTGAGCCCGTAAATTGGAGGATAGGCGTTTGGAGAAGAGCAAAGGGTAGTTTCAAAATAAGAATGCATGATTTAGTAGGGGACTTGGCGATACTAATCGGCAGAAATGAATCATCCCTTTGCCTTTGCTGCAGAAACGACACAATGATCAACCCACGGGTATCTAATGTAAGTTCCCCTTCTATTTTAACCATAAAACTTGAATTTATATATAAGCATGTTGAATATTCTTCTACATTATGAAATTTGATAACTTCTTCTCTTTAGAGTTGACGGGCATTGGCACATGCAATATCATCCATTCGAACATGATTTCGTTCCCTATTTGTGTACAACCATCACTATTGTCTACATTTGTCCAAGGACTTGTAAGCTCAATTTTAAAGGCATGTTTTTAAGCTCAACAAACAGATTTAATTGGATTTCCAATATGATGTCACAGCCGTAGGGAGTGGTTTTGGTTCGCCTCAATTTTTTTTTTCTACGTAGGTTCGCCTCAATTTTAAAAACAACTTTCGGGCGTAGAAATATTTCTCGCCTAATGCCTGAAAAACAAATTTTAACTTGTAGCTGTAGGGAAATTGGTTTTGGTTTGTGGAAAATCTTGAGGTAAGTGACTTGCGATGGTTCCAGTGAGTTTTTTTAAAACTTGTATTTACCAGAGTTTACAACTCACTGAACCTGAAGAAACTTATAAATTCACAAAAAATGGTTGTGGACAAATCTACCAATGCAAAATGTTGCTTCTAGACTAATTTCAATACATCTATATCTTTATTAGCATCCCTTTCATCAATTTTTCTGTCAACCTCTCTAATACTATTGGCAACCTGTCAGAGCTGCAGAACTTGGACTTGGAATGTTCTAAATGGCTAGAAAGCCTTCCTAAGATTCAGTGGCACACTGCCACAATTGCAACACTTGTATTTGAAAGATTGGGGGAATTTAAATTATCTTCCTGATACCGTTGGCAACGTGTCACGGCTACAGCATTTGAACTTGACAGAGTGTACGAATTTACATAATCTCCCTGATACCATTGGCAACTTGTCACATCTGCAAGACTTTGAACATGACATATTGTATCTATTTATATAAGGTCCCTGATACCATTGGCAACCCGTCCCAGCTGCAACACTTGAACTTGGCACATCGTGTCAATTTAAAGAAGCTCCCTGGTACCATTGGCAACCAGTCACAGCTGCAGTGGTTGAACTTGGACTGGTGTACTGGATTAAATAAACTTCCTGATACCATTGCCAACCTGTCACAGCTGCGGTACTTGAACTGAGAAAGATGTGAAATTGACCGTCCTCATACAATTGGTAACCTATCATATGAGCATTACTCTGGCATTTATACGCTTCCTCAACTGGACCATTAAAGGATTCTAATGGAGCTTCTCATGTTGCCAGGACAGAAATTGAAATATTCTTAGTCCTACATAGTAGTTAAATTTCACTGTATAGTGGTTGTCCACCAAAATTTGATCATCGTGTAAAGTTCAAATGTCTTTCTTCTGTTTCAGTCTTATTCAGAAGGAATTCCTGTCTATGCAGCAATTTTCTCAGTATTATAAGCAGTAAATGCTGAAGCTAAATTAGCTGTTTAATTCATAATTGGGTTGCTTAATTCTCACAGTGCATACTGGCAACCTAAAGGAGTTGGGGATGGATAATTGTTTATCAGGTTTTCTGTACAGTTGAGTGCTTGTTTCCAATCAGGTATTTTTGTCTAGTGAGCGTATAGAAATGCTTGAGCCTTAGATTATGCCCCTGTTATATTGATCTACTAACTATGGCAGTTAAGATTGACTTCGAACATTTATTTTTCTTGTCATTGTTTCGTCCTGTTTCAATAAAAGTCACTGTTATATAAGCCATGACAATCTGCATTGGCTGTGAAACCGCATTCATATTCTTGCTATGTTCTGTATTCTTCTGCTGCTGCTGTAGGAGGTGAATTTGCTGAATTTTCATTTCCCTATGCTGCCACTGCTGAAATTATATTTCCATATACTTGTTGGCTGCTGCTGCTGTCTATCTTAGGAGTTTATGGTACTAAACCCTAACGCCCATGCTTTAGTAGGCATGGAGTATATGACTAAGTTTTAGTTATATGAGTTGTAATTAGTTTTGTAATAGGTGTTCTTTGCACATTTAGATTTCAGTCTATTTTCTAGATGTGCAAGGCGCATATTCATACCAGGGAGCTTGGAATGTATTTTTGAGAGTTTTTCCTTCATACTGGCAAACCTTTAAGGTTCTCATGGGCAAGACCAATGGAATTGGTAACGAGATAGTTGCAGATGAGCTTCAACTTAATTGTTGGGTCATCCCAATAATTGTATTGAAGATGAATAAAATTCCTGTCATTAACTTCAAGACCACATAATAGTGTCATCAATAGTAACAATTTTATAAAAATGATTGGATTGTATCCAAATCATGATGTTATTTGCCATGGAACTCTGCATATTTTTCCAAAATGAACTACCTTCATATTATGAAGAATCGAGATAAGCCTTCTGAGTTACATGTTCAACTTATGTTGAGAAAAGCAGTTATTGACAACGATTTACTGATGAATTCTTATTACAGCATGTGGTTTCACTGATGCTGTCAAACTGTCTTTCTTGGTACCTCCGTTATTTCTTTGCTGCAAAATCAAAATGCCTTGCCATGATCCATCACTACTTTTAAATTCCTTTTAGCAGTTAGAATATAAAGACTACTAATTTGAAGGTACTTTCAATCATACTGCTATGTGGGCCTTAAATAGTATAGATGTCTTGATTTGACTCTATCGTTGCTTCTCACGCTTCATGTTTGAAACATAGAAAACTAGGTTCATCAAAATGAGATGTGAAATAAGGGGTATGATGCATCTATCTTCCTTAGTTCATTAGAAAAAAGAGATCTCTTAGGATAAGATTGACTTTCAACCCTTAGGTTAGTCAATCTTGATGCATATCTTGCTCTTTTCCTTATGACTGAGGATAGGGTAAATCAGCCTAAAGTGCATTTTTAGGAGAAAAACTAAAAATAGTAAATAAACCCAATTATGAAATGTAACACTTGAAATATCAAATTTAAACCTTTATCTAACAAAATCTAGAAAGTTTCAACAGATCTGAGAAGGATGTGATTTTATGCACCTGTCACAAAAAGCCTATGTTGAGTGTCCTTCTAGGCGAATGAGTCTTGCTATAGGGGTTCAAAATTTTCTTTTACAATCCTCTACTCCTAGGTATGCACTCTCAATTCCTTCAGATTTCATAGTTGGAAAGTCAGAATTAAATTTTGTGAGTTTTTGTGGCTTGACGACAATGTTGACAACTTTGACAACTTTGCAAAATTGCATTTTTGATCAATCTTCAATCCTTCTTCAAGCTAAGATCTGCACATACAAGGAGAGAGAAAAATTGTTTGTTTTTGGTGAATGGGGGTTTGTCTTGGTAAAACCCCGTTTTGGTAATTAAACCTTGAAATGAAATAAAACATGAATGGAAGGAATGATGAACAAAAACTTATTTGTTGCAACTCACCAAACCCTTGAATGAAGATTTTTGAAGGACTGAAATCTAACACATCTCTCCAAGGTCTTGATCATGCATGAATAACTTGATTAGATGCTTGATTTGATAGCTTGAATCTTGACTTGGATGCTTGAAACTTACATCACAATGTTAGCTCCAAAAACATGCATGGATGCAAATAACTTTGACATGATGATCTTGATCTTGATTGCTATTGTAGATGACTGAGAAATATGCTCTTCAATGCTATTAACAATAATATTTGCTCATGTGAAAGTTGCCCTCTTTTTCTTAATGTTGAATTGATAAAATAACTATATATTTATATATGATTTTCTAATTTCATGAAAAATAAACATCAAAAACTGACAATTACAAATTGAATTTGAACCATAAAAAATGCTGCCAAAAACATATTAAAAATTAGGGTCCTAAACTTAAGGGGGACCCATTCGTCCTTGGGCGAATGGGTCCTAAGCCCCAAACCTAGGACACACCAATTTCAAAGTAATTTAATTAATTCTTGTAATTGTTTAGCACAAATTTTCCTTTCGAAAAACAAAATTATTTAGGCTTTTAAATGCATAATTTGGCCAATTAGAGGCTTAATTAAGTCCAATTAATTTAAAAGACCCAAACATAGTGCGAAAATGTAAATGAGTACATTTTCCAACACTATATTTAGCCCCCACTTTAGTGAGAGTATGAACTTGCGCCCAAACTTGTACTAAAGTAGACATATATGCATCAAGAGGGGTCCAAATACACAAATGTTGATGGGATAAGATGACAAAGATCAAGGAGGTGGTCAAGCCCCCAAGATCAAGATCCCATGGCAAACCATCATAAGCACAAAGGGACACACATGAATGTATGATATGAAGCAACAAGACAAGATACATAAACATACAATGTCAAAATTAATGCAAAGAGAAAAGACATATGGATTAGCAAATTGCATTATGCCATGTCCATCAAATACACTCATAATCATGTAAAATTGATCACTTATGAAATGCATGGCTCCATAGGAAAGCAAGTTGTGTTATGCTCGGTGGCCATGAAAAATATGCTCACAAGGGCTAGTGAAACCTGGTATCCACTAGGTGAGCCCCCAAGACAAGTGGTGATGGGAAAGTCATGCCAAGTCTATAGGCTCCCATTCATCAACCATACCAAAAGTTATACTTCTTGACAACTTTGATAAGGTGCCACAACATGATCATTATGCTATGCTAATGATACACTGAGTTCAACTTCCATGAACAAAGTGAAACAAGAAACTCACCTTAGGGGGTGCAAAACAAGCCTCACCTCAGGGGGTGAAAAATAGAACTCACCTCAAGGGGTGTAAATAAATAATGCTACAATGAAATAATGCCAATGTAATTATCACACTTCCTAGGAGATGTATGATATCATCACTAAAAAGGGACATGCAAACAATGAATGGGAACAAATATATTCCCCCCACTTAAAATGTCAACATACTTGCTATGTTAGTATTTTAAGTAGAAAGAGAGAGAGGATCCTTGGAACACTAGGACAAAAACAACAATATATGACTAGATAAACTACTAAAAATTGCATATAAATGACTAATTTTGGTCACGACCATTAGTAGTTTATTGGGTCATTTATAACGCGACCAAATTTATGACTAAACTATTTTTGTCATTTATCTAGTCATTGATTTAGTCATTGATTTAGTCATTAATTTAGTCATTGATTGTTGTTAACTGGTTATTTATTTAGTCATGGTAGTGATTTATTTAGTCATATATTTAGTCATTAATTTAATCATTGATTGTTGTTAACTAGTCATTTATTTAGTCATGGTAGTCATTTACTTAGTCATATATTTAGTCATTAATTTAATCATATATTTAGTCATTATTTTAGTCATGGTAATCATATATTTAGTCATTGTAGTCATATATTTGGTCATTTATTCATTTATTTTAGTCATAGTAGTCATTTATTTAGTCATTTATTTGAGTGAATCAATTATTCAAGTTATAAATCAAATCTAATTTAATTAATTCTCACAAATTTATGCATATAAACTTCAAATATCATAGATATTCAAATGTTTTTTTGTATTGGATTAACATGAAAAAAAATATACAATCAACAAACAACTTTATGCATATAAAGCTCAAATATCATAGATATTCAAATGTTTTTTTTATTGCATGAAAAAAAAGAATATACAAACAGCAAGCAGCTGCATAACCAAAGGAATTACAAACAACATACAACTGCATAAACAAAGATCCAAGAAATACATCCTTCAGTGCACTCTTGGTTGCCATGGAAGACAAATCCAAGATACAATACAAATGCTACAAACATTGAAGGGAAAAAAGACATGAAAATATATAGTAAATGTAGTTATATTATTTGTGGTGCATATATTGTTCTGATTCAGAGTAGTCTTGCCCTCCCATTCCAGTCGAACAACCCTTGAGAGAAGATTGGAAGGATTTGAATGAAAAGGGTGGAAACTTCCTATCTAGAAATCTCACTGGTCATGGTCAGATGAAAGTAAAGAGTGCATGTTCACCTCTCAAATTTGACAAACTGCAACCTGAAAATAAGATTCCAATGAGGGTTTTAGAATATGTTTATTAAAATGAAAATACAATTATTAAAATGAAAATACAGCTTCAAAACTTTTCCTTTATGTTGTTCAACAACTTACAAAAGAATAGGAACATGATTGCTCTTTATTGCTAGTCATTATGGAGTGCAACACAAAGCTTTATGTTGCTCATATACTAATGAAGATGTTAAACCTTTTCCTTGTTTGTGATGCCAAAACTCATGAGATGACAATAGCAATAGATGAAAAAAGAATGCAACAAGAAATGATAGTTAATATGAGCAAAAAATATAGACAAAATGAGTAGAAATGACAGTGAAATACAAGGAGTAATATATTGTCAATATGGGCAGCAATACAAATCATTCATGAACAACAAATAGATCATAATGAGCAGAAATATGTTGTCATATGAGCAACAAATTAATGTCCAAAAAAGAGCAGCAATAAGGAAAGATTTTGGAGCAGCAATTTTAATCAAAAAGGTGCAGAAATTTTAGACCAAAAAAGTGCAATAAAGATGTCTTCATGAGTAGCAATTCTCATAGTTTTAGAGCAACAATTTCACTGTGATATTTACAAGAAAATTCATGAGAAAAGGCTACAATTTCATTGCCACATTAACATTAAGACAGTCATCAAAATGAAAGGACAACAATATTAATATATAAAAGATAGTCAAGGCATAAGAGGGTAGTTTTTAGACTATAAAGGAAGTCCACTTTGAAGTTGTCAAACCAAGTAAAGATCAGTGGGCAGTCATTTACAATGCATGAAGCACAACTAAAGGGAAACACTATCAAGAAGGACTGTGAAAAAGGTTGAGCAAGGGTAGATTTCAAGAAACATGGCAATATAAGGCCATGTAGATAAAGTGAAGCCTCGAGGAGTCAAGTTCCAAATACTGAGAAATGAGAAAAAGGATGATAATGGACAGTCCTTATGAGGATCATGATGTTGCACTCGTAGACATGGCACTCTTGCTGCTAGTTTTGGGGTCACTCAAAAGAAGACAGTCATAACGAGTTTGTGAAGAAAATCAGTCATGAATGATAATGAGTTCAAATGAATGTCAGAGGTATAGATGTAGTTCGAGTTTCTTTTATAAAAGGATGGAAATGATCATGGTAGTGTTTCCTCATATTGACAGTGCCAAGCATCACAGTTGCATGATATGGTTGATAAAATAAGACAATGATTCTCAAGTGTTGATTTTCAAGTATCAAAGGACAACAAATTTGAATAAGGCTAGTCATCACAGAGAAGAAGCATATCACAGTGATTATAAAGTTGAGGAGGTTTGATAGAATTGTTTTCAACTTTCCTCATTTCCTTTGCTAGAGATTTATCCTAATACAGAGAGTGGACAATCATGTTGAAAGTGCAGACCAGAGATAGTGGTTATAAATGAGTCTACAGTTGTGACATTGAGATCAAAGTTGAAATAAGAAAGTGATTGACCTGCATACTGGATACGCACACTGATTGCAAGCCATAAAGAGCTCCCCATCTACTATTATGCCAACATCATCTAATCATATTCAAAAAATATGGTCACCCATGTTTTGAAGAGGCTTAGGCCGCAAAGAACAAAGAGACATATCAGTAATTGTGAGAAAATGCATTTCATCAAATGACAAAAAGGAAACAAATATTAGAAGTATTACTATAATTTATTTCTTCTTTTCTCAAGAAGAACATGTTTTCCTTGTTACCAATGATTAGAAGACAAACTAGAATGTTGGAGAAAGCACATCCTATCAAATAATAATTTATCAACAAAGGGAGAGAGAGAGAGTAGATTTCAACATGTAACTAGTAGCTAAAAGGATTGCACAGAGTGGTAATACCTCATAGCATTTGCATCCTCCTCGAAACAAATAAATGATTAATGAGGTTAAGAAAAGCATTTTGCAAATATGAATGTAAATGTCTGCATAGCCATACTATACATTCCACAGACAGAGCATCATAAAATGACAAAAGGAAAGACATTAGCACATTTTCAAGCATATCAAAATATTTTCCTGGTTGCCAATGATTTATCAACGATTATAAATAAAAACAAAACTATCCTACAACTGGTAGAAATTACCAGAATATTCTAACAAATACCAAGATAAAATTCTATTTTATTTTGATAAAATAACATAGTCAATAAAGAAAAAGTTGACACCAGACCCTTCTAAATATTTTATCGATAAGATGCAAGATTGGCATGTACTTGCTTTTTGGTGATGCTCTCATTTCACAACTCAACAAACACTCATAATAGGAACTATTTATAAGGCATACAATATTACATCTTAAACATCTCAATCTATTAAAAAACTAGAAATAATATATAATGTGTAATCTTTATGCAATAAAGTAAACTCATAAATATTTTCTTACCATATAATATAATAAGGTTAAATTGACACCCTCTATGTGACAATCTATTGATAGAACTCTAGGGTTAATTATGAAGAGACAAAAGTATGCAATTAGTTCAATATACATAATAATTAATTAAATTTTCTCTTTAGAAATTTATAATTTATCTAATCAAAATCAAAGATTTATTCTACAAAATACAAGTAGATAATTTCCATTGTTAACATGAACTAGTGAATATTTATATAAAAAATAATAATCACAATTTATTATATTGAAATTGACTAATTTTATTTAAAGTTTATTTCATACTTGAAAACATTTTCTAATTTTTCCACAAAGGGTAATGGTTTAGTGGAATCCAATAATAAGGACTTGAAAATAATCTTATCAATCGAAGTTGACCCTTGCATCTATAAATACTTTCATTGATCCTTATAACCATGTTCTAAAAAACAAAATTTTATAATTATGTTGCCTTATGTTTTAGTCTATGATATGGAGGTTAGATTTCCTATTAATATAGGAATCAACACTTACGATTTTTTTTGAGAGAGTAGCATAAGTCATACCTATGATAGTTAGACAAGAAAAGATCCATCAACCAAGGATTTAAGAAATAAAGGGGTTCGTTGATTTGTGAAATTTTGATAAATTGTGACAAAAATAAATTGATTGGTGGGATACTTCCCAAATCTTATTAAGGAAATACTTGCTCTAAAAGTGGGATGAGAACTAAGATACACAAAGTTTCCATTCCAATTTGAAACATTATAGAGCCAATCTTATTTAATCACTACATCTATGAATGTGATATATTCAAATTTGGGCTGGAGGTATAGGACAACGCACATGTAGGAGATGTTATATATATTTTTCAATCTAAGTTACCGGGTTCGCCCCTGGGAAGCCCGGGTACGACACAAGTTCGGTTTGGGTTGGAAATTCGGGTCCAATTCAATCAAATTCGCTGTGGGTTCGAAAAATTGACTGTGGGTTCGACCAGGGTTCGAAACCCTGACTGTGGGTTTGGCCAAGGTTCATTTTTTTCGAACCCAGGTAGAATTTGTGCCCAGGCAGACTTTTTCAACATGTTTTTGCAATTTTTAATTAATTTTTTGACCTTTTGTTGACTTTTAAAGACTATTTTATTCCCTCTAACCCTAATATTTGCCTCTAACACATGAAATAGATACATGTCTTCGTGTGTAGCTATGTTGAGATAAATTTCAATTGAATACCATTAATATTTCATTTTTATAGCTGTGTGAATTGTGGTTAGACCAAAGTAAATCAATTTCTTGCATTTATTTAGTTCATAAGTATTTTGTCAAACATTTGTCAAAAATACAAAAAAATCAGTTAAAGATATTTTACTGGTATCTAAGCTAGTTTTCCTACTAGCCTGTTGGGTCTCTAACAGATTGATGTAGAAATACACTCCATATGCATCCAAGTGATAGAATAAACAAGTGCTATCAGATAGAACTCAAAAGGCCACAATTTCAATGTTTGGAAAATACGGAAGGATTTTCATTTGCAGATTTGGAAGTAGAAGAAATTATGGCAAACAAAGATAAAAGAAATTCACATGAGGACATTAATATAGAGCAGCAACTAAATGCACTTATACAGGGACAGCAGCAGTTGACCAAGTTATTGACACAAATGTTGAAAATATGAACAGTGATGCAATTAACTCTGCAAACAACAACAATAATAATAATACCAGAACAATAATAGGATCAGTAACTAGACCCCTGATGCCTAAATTTTGGATAGAGCAGAAGACCTAGATGGTCAGAGGGACAGAAGAATGTAGGACAGAGCTATTTGGACTACCTAAATGAGTATAGATCTCTTAGGAATAATCTCATGAAACAATGTCTCTTACCAATTTTTGCCAATTGAAGCTAAGAAACAGACCCAAGAAAGAGAGAGGAACCCACAGCTAGGACTTACAATGAAGGTTAGGCAAGTTGTGCATACCTACTTTTGACAGCTCAAACAAATGCACAACATGTTCTTAGATCCAAAATTTGGATACATACTTCTCAAATCCTATGTTTGAAGAGGAAGCAATAAAATATGCCAAATGAATCTATATCAGGACATTTGAGTATAAAGTGGTGGTGTATTTTTGCTATGTTATTTGACTATTAATATGGTGGTGTATTCTGAACTTAATTACTGCTGAAAATATGTATATATTTCTGATTTTTATATGTTTTTGTATTACTGAACCCAAAACAAACCCAACCCCCAAATTTTTTTTTTACCGAACCGGGTTCTCGAACCCAAACCCGAACCCAAAACCGAACCGGTAACTTAGTTTTCAATCAATAGAGATATATTTCCAATGACAAGATTGTTTTCCTAAAGCATTATAAAATTTCCTTTATACAAAAAGCATCAAGTCATGACAATTGTGTGAACTAGAACATATCTTTTTATTCGGTGTAAAATACATGATATATAAATTATGTTAGGGAATGTAGGTTCTAGCGATCAAACATATAAGTGTGGCCATATAATTTTCTATGAATGGATGAAGATATAATCCATGCTAGTGGACAATTTATAATGTTGCAAGCACCTGCTAACATATAATAGTCTTTAATCTAAGTTCTGATTATTCATACAGAGGCTATTATCTAGGCCTCCAAATGGAAGGCTAGAAATGAGCTATTAGACCCCAAGCTTTCTTAGAAAATGATGCAGGAATTAAATTGATTTCCCCCTAATATCTTATATAAATGGAGACGCTATTTTCCATCTATTTAATCCATTCAAGGATAAAATTCCTTACTGCTTACCACTCAGAATGATTCTTTAGTTAAGTCTTCAATAATGAGTAAAGGAACAGAAAAATGTGAGCTATATAAACTTAATCAATATATCTAAAAAATAGCAAGCATTTTAAAATTATAAAAACTTCTCATGGAAGGAGATAAAATCCACACCTGGTATCACTTCTTCCAGGAACTCCAATCCAAAATGGAAGCCTTGAAATAGGATATGGACACCCATTAAAGTATGCGCGATGGAGATGTTCTGTCAAATGCTACAGGCGCAACTGTCTGGATAGATATGTATGAAAAAAAAATGGATGCAAAGACAAGGCGTGTGAACTGTTAGAAAAAATCCTTCAAAGAAATGTCATCTCATGGAATGCATTCCAAGATATGCACTAAATGGATATGTTGAAAGGGCCATGGAACATTCGAGCAAATAACCTTTTGCAGGTGCAACATCAGAATGGGAGCTTGGGATTAATGTGGACACATATACAAAGCATGTGAACTATTTTTCAGACTACCTCAAGGAAACGTGGTCTCATGGAGCATGATAATTGTAGGGTATGCACAAAATGGACTGCATGTATATGGATTTGAAAGGGAAAAAAATAGTCCAATGCCATGAATATACATACTAGCCATGAATATGAATACGTCGATAGTTTTATATAATTTTCTGAACATTATTGACCCTGTGTTTGTAGATGATTTTCTCTTGGGGAGACATTATCTTAACTACACATTTTGATGAACTACCTATTCTATGGTGCCCTTCTAGATTTGAGGTGACTCTCACCATTCATTATCCTCACTTTCTTTTATGAGTTCTACCATACTCTTAATCCTTCAACTCTAACATTACTATTGCCACCAATATGCAGGGGTAATCTGCCATACTTACTAATAAGACTACTTTTAACTTTATGACCTTGAACAAACAACATGATGAGTGTCCACTTGGTCCTTGATTAGGACTATCTTGTGATGTTTATTCATGACTTTGACTGCATTCATTTGTGGTTGTCTTCAATAAATGGTTATCTTCAATAAATGGCCTTACTGAGCTTTCCCAGTTTCCAAAACACTGTATTATGGATTGTCCTTTATTGCATGGTCACTGCTCATTGTTATTGCCAGCTAGGGACTGTCTTTCATCCTTCTCTATTCCATGGTCATTGAAACCCTTCATTTAATGTCTTGGATGTCCTTCCTTGCAAGTAGAGGACTATCTTCCATTGTTGATTGTACAACTGCTATGATCATCTCAGGTTTGTCCTCATTTGATGGTGATTCTTGCGTAGAAATTCAAAATGACAACCTAGCCAAAAAGTATCAAAATAGGGACAACCCTTACCCCCAAGATCATAAGGTATTTAAAACTAATGGATTTTTCCAAATAGCCAAGGCTTTCTAGTCAACCCCACCAAAACACCTCTACAACAGGAGGCCAACAACAAGCAAATGCCAACTACTTAGAGGAAAATAAGAGAGCAACAATAAATTTTTTGGCAAGAATACCAAATTAATAACTCTTTTCATAGGGCAGGGATAGGCCCGAACAACACAATTCTTGCACCAAGAATCAACCCACATCCAACAATTATATCCACAACTCTTCCTTCGAACATGTCTAAGAACAAGAGGAGCTCAACATCCCCTTGAGCAGACATGTTTCCATTAAACCCTCTCAAAATGAGAGTATGAAGAATAGATGAGAGGGAAACAACAGTACCCTTCACCTCTAAAACCATTTGGGCTATCTAGAAAAATAATATTTTTGAGATAGCCTCCACTAAACACCTCTGCAGCAAGAAACCAACAACATATAGCTCTACAAATCTAGAGAACCAACTCCCCCGAGATAAAATAAAGAAAGCCTCATGAAATATGAGACCCAAAAGTACCTCAGTCATTGACCAAAACCATTCAATAGCCTTGAACATCAACCAAAAACCCATCAGCATAAACAGGGCAATACCAACCACACTGCTCCATCGAAAGCAATCTCCATAAGAGCCAAAGAAAATACATCCTCTATAGGACATTGAACCTCTGAGAGCCATCATCCAGGAAACTAGAAGCCAAGAGGTCTACAACAAGCCAATAACTAGCCCCATCATCAACATATGCTTCACCCACCAAAGGGGATTGATAAGAGTTCCCTTAAGAAACACATGCTTGAAAACATGAAATATGATAGCTACAACTTACTTTGAAAACATCAAAGAGCAAGCATCCAATTCAAGAAATCACCAATAGTAAACCAACTACCATAGAAACAAACCTAACCCCTTCAAAAAGGAAGACCTCACCAACCAAAAGGGCTACATAATAGCTCTCTTAAAGAGCAAAATAAACTAGACCATCCCAAGGGCAATAGAAGATCCTCGAAACACCTACAAAGGAACAAGATCAAAGTCCTTCCTAAAGCAAAAGAACATCAACAAAAACAAAAAGGAAAACACCATACACCTTAATATCTTCAAAAAATGACCAAGGGAAAAAGCCAAGCATGAAGGTTGTAGAAACAAACTTCCTAAACTAGACCCGAGCCAGACAGGAGGGTATTCTAGAAGCTGAGAAGGAAGGCCAACCTGAAGCGGGAAACAACAAACCACAATAAACCTCTCAATGCATCCTCCCACATAGAAGACACCAAATAGAAAAACCACGGAACAACCCTAAGAGGATTCTAACGACAAAGGCACTAGACAAACAATGAGCCAACCAACCTCCAAAATAGCAAATGCAACAACAACATCCTTAGAAACAACTTAAAATAAAAACTAGGACCCCACGACCAAAGACACCCAAGAAGCTTGGAAACCCACGACCTTAGTAACTAGAGAAACCACAAACATAATAGATCTGCATCTGAATTGTTATCCCCTTCATCACCATCTTTAGAGGATTTCAAAAACCCTCCTTCGCTCCTCTTCCCACCTACTCCCTCTCACTCCATCCTAGCCTATTTACTATAGACACTTTTCATTTATTGTCGCCTATGTTGTAGTTATCATATTTAAGATAGTCCACCTCCTATCATGAACAATAATCGGTAAGGGCTATTTCATTTTTTCAACACTTACATTGAAATTTTGAACTTAGGGACTATAGGAGGATGAGGTTGATGAACCCATTCAACAAATGCATATGCAACTATTTTCTCATATTACAAGGAACCTGGTTTCTACTTGGAACAAGTATAGTATTTGAAATGTTAAATGAAATTAAAAAAATAGCAATGAATAAGAAAATTAGTATGATACTTCTATTATACTCAATTTCGAAAAATAGATCTCTAATTTCCATACTTAGAATCAAAATACATCTCCCATTTGAAACCTACTTTGTGAACATAGCCAGAGGGCCTTCATGCCAGATGGAAATGTTGAATCATTTGGAACCAATTTTCTAGTGAATTCAGGGAGATTTAATATGTAATTAATTGACAATCTGGCCCACTCTCAAAGAAGAATCATAAATAAAAAATTACTAAAAAAACAATAAAAAAATTGTTGGAAGCCAAGACACATTTTAGGTAGCGTCTAGTTAACTCGTCAAGTTTTTAGAAAGTGCCACTTTTCATTGCAAATTGGTTAAATTCTATGCCTAAAAACATAAAGTGTCACAATTTAGGAGGGAGGGCGTCTGAAATTGAATCAAGGGGGGTGTCCTTTGTGTTATGTCTTGTATATTCCCACACTTCTTTCTACATTTTCAATTTTGGGGGAGTAATTGAGAAGATTTGGGGAGTTGTTCATGTACATGCACTCAATTTAAAATTTTAGATACCCTTAAATTTATGTTTTTGATACATTATTTATATAGAATAATATAACTAAAATACTTCCTAAAATTTGTTTGTAGCCCATGTTTTTATACCCCTTCTACATATAGTATGTTATATTTAAAAATAACCCATTTATTTCATTTTTGCTTCTCAAATTTATGTTTTAAATACTTCCTTTACATATATTAGGATAATTAAAGTATTTCTTATGTTCCTATTTTCTATTACATTTTTATATCCCCATATTATTTATACCCTATCAATCAAGGGTATTCCCACACCTACATCTAAGTCAAAATTAGTTTTGATTTTCATCTCATAAATGAAAGTCTTAAACATAAAAAATCTAGATGAGCTACATAACAAATATGTCATCCTACAAATTCTTTGATTTAAAATTATATATACATCTCAACCCCAAACCCTTGCTACACTAAATGTAACCCGTAATAATAAATATCTCAATTATAATATCCATATGATTTTAAAATTATAATTGAATATTTTAGATATATTGGGTGATTCATATGGGTGGGGTGGTAACATTACTAAAAGTTATCCAATAATTATTTTTAAGAAATTTGGACGAGGATTGTACTAAACTTGTATAACCTTGGTGTTACCATTTTTTCCTTTGTTAACAATATTACGGTTGGGATAAAATAGGTAAATGTGGGATTGTGAAGCTTTTAATATATTATAAGATTATGTGGTGTAGAAAAAAATACAACTTCACAACCCTATAAAGACTAGCATAGTGAATGGTATTTCTTCTAATTGACCAATGCAATGATGTAATCTATAGAGGAGTTGAAATGTCATGTATAAACACTCTCTTTGCCTTGTACAATACTTCTAAATCCTTAATATCTACCCTATCACATTTATCAAATATATAATTTCATCTTATATTGAAATAATAATTTAAATCATACTTTAATTATTTAAATTATTATGCATTTATTTCTTGATAATTATTTTTAAAATATATTTTTCGTAATTTAATAAATTATTTTCATCGTATTTAAGGATTTCCGAGAGAAGTTTCATGTACAAGGAATTCTTCGAGATGACGCAAAAGATGATGTTCGGTTGTCATCATTTTGGAAAATCAAGATATATTGGGATTAAAACTTCTGGTGTTTCAAAACCCCACTCTTCTTCAGCATTTTAATCGTGTGTCCGGAGATTTGATATGGTTTCGCTTGCGTCAATTATATCCTTCACAGAGAAGTTCTACTCTCTTACTGAAAAATTTAAGAGTGTTGGAAATTCATGGTCATGTCAACCCTCAAGACTTCTGCAACTTGTTTGATGATCGTGAGGTATGTACATCCTTCCTCACCCAACATTTCAACTTGACCACAGCTTTTCCATTTTGTAAATGTAAATATTGCTAGCAATTAAAGCGCTATTGGTATCGCAGCCTCCTTTACAGCTGCGTGAATTGACAGTCACCTGCACAAGAGACTATCAAATGTACAATCCATGGACGGCTGGTCCTTCAACACCTGGTTTCCCAAAACTAGGATTAGACTCAAATTCAGACTTATTGCAGCGTCAAATAAATGTTGCAGTCTGGCTTCGGGAATGTTTAGGAAAGCAGAATTGGGAGAATCTGGTTAAGCTAGTTTTGCAAAATATTGAAGACATGAAATCACTACTAATTAAGTTTGAAGAAATGAGATACCTCAGGCATGTAGATCTATCTGGCTTCAGCGATTTGGAGGTTTTGCCAGATTCTTTTGCTGAAGAATTATCAGAACTTCAATATTTAGCATTGAAAGATTGCAGGAAGCTCGTTCTCCGAAATTTGGGAAAAATCTCCACGTTTCAGTACCTCGACTGTGAGGGTTGCTCTATGCTGAATGAATTGCCCAGGGGAACGGAGGCTCAAAAGTCCTTAAAGCATTTAAATGTGCTCCGTACTGAGCTGACGGAATTGCCTGAGCATCTAGAACAGCTGAAAAATCTGGAAGAACTACATATAGGGAGCTCAAAATTGACAGAGTTACCATCTTCTCTCTATACTTTGAGCAGATTAACAGACTTGACCCTTCTAGGATGCACAAATCTATTTTTTATTGACAACTCTATTGAAAAGTTAGTGCATTTGGAAAGGTTTAGAATATATGATTGCGGGGTGGACGCATTACCAGAAAGAATTGCATGGATGAATATGAAAATTTTGGATGTTCAATAGTGTCCTCTTGGTTTCAATCACTTAGTGGTGGGAGAGGATTCAGGAAATATGCCACCGGGTAGTTCTCAGGCGCAAACAAGCATTGATCGCCCAAGTTCTTTGACAAATCTGGTTATAAGAGACAGCTACATTTTAGCGATAAATATAACTCGGGCCGAAAGTCTTTTTCCCAAGCTTGAAATTGTTGATCTATCCAACAATATCTATTTGAAAGAGGTTCGTAGCTTACCAGGCAGTTTGATAACCCTGAACCTGATGAACTGTTCAAATTTGAGAACACTCTCGTGCCTCTCTACTTTGGCAAGACTTAAAGTTCTTGATATAAGTGGATGTGTTAAACTAGAATCACTTAATGTGGAAGGTCTGAGCTCAATAGAAGTAATTAAAGCCGACAAGTGTTGGAAAATACAGAGCATTCAGGGCCTGGGGCATTTGCAAAAGTTGTCTTATTTTCAGATCTCAGTCCATATTTTGCCCAGATCTAGTTGCACTGACATTATGGTGAGTCACATAAACTATTCACAATCTTAGCCAGAAAGAAATCTCGAACAGGTTTATTTGCCATAAATTACTAAATCAAATTATTTTTGTGGCACTCAATTGATTGTGCAGACTTGTGCTCCCAATATATCAACGGTTGTCCTTTCCGTATCAACTATGAAAATGGAGGACATTGATGAAATGGTAGGTTCAGACTTTTACTCCTGCATTCGCATCTCTCTTAGACGACATTGGATAATGAACTTTGACTGACAGCGTTTATTTTAAATGTACACAGGACAGAGTTGCAAGTAGATTTGAAGGTGTTGAAGTGCAGAGGATTTTACAGAGCAATCAGTTGGAGCTTAATGTGAAGCTGAAAGATGCCATTTTTCTATACCTTATAATGGAGGATCAGAGTTGCAACATTGAAGGGACATTCTTTGGTAATGTTTACACCGCCCACTCTTGTGGTCTTAATTATCCAGCACATATACTGATGTGGACAGAAGATTCAGAAGTGTATAAAGATTTTAAATCCTCTAGCGATAGGGAACAAGATTTTAGTTTGTTGAACGCGCCAATCAGAAAAGGATGGATAGTAGAAGCCAAAAATTCACAGGTTTGTAAGGAGTTCATAAGATATCTCTTCTTTGAGGGCTACATATGAGCAACAATCTAGGGTTAGTCCATTGTATGAAGCATGAGGCAAAGGCAACATTGGAAGAGATACAAACGTTAAAATATTTGAAGCTTTGTATTAAAAAATAAAATAAAAACTCATAGGCTCCCTTATCTTAATTTTAATGTAAAATTTATATCAACTTCTCTTTCTTTGAATTTCATGGAGACTTTTCAGTAGACATGAATAAAGATATTGCATTCCATTCTAGTAGTCTGCATGATTTAATAATATGATCTTTCAAAGGGTGAAATTAAGGATGTATTTTTTTTTTAGACTGCAGGAATCGGGTAGCACAATCCCTATAAACTGCAGTGCGCTTGTTAAACTTTTTAATTGATTTCATATTTTTCTTATAATTTTAATTAACTTCGGAAAAAAATTATATGACTAGCGGTGGTGATGGTCAAATTCCGAATACAGATTTTTTTGGGAGACGTTTGCATAATATAGCACTTTAGAATTTAGAACAGGTAAGATTTTAAAAAGAGTTGCTTTAAAATATAATGAAAGATGGGTACCAAAAAAATATTTTTAAAGAGAAGTGGAAAAAACCAATAAAAATAATGATGAAGTGATTATTTTCCTATCCAATAGTTTGATGAAGCTTTCAGCCACCACTTGCCCTTAGTCATAGAGTTACTATTTATGTTCGCACAACCATTCTATGTTTGTGTTTATATGGACTAGCTTTGCCTATTAGCAGTGCATTTCAGATTCAGATGTACATTTGTAAATCATGTTATATTCTTAATTTTAATAAATTAGCAAATATGGTCAGATGTACATTCATAATGTTAAATGTTAAATATATAATATGGGAAGTTTAGTTGGGTAAAAAAGTTGGATCTTCCTAGACAATAGATTATATGGATATGTTTCTAATGAATTGAGAAATTAAACTGGCTTGAAGCTCCATCCAACCTACAATTTTTTAGTTAATAAATAATATTTTATAATTTTAAAATTCATTAAATTGTATTGAGTGATTAGTTATGCTTTTAGTAAATTATAAAAATTAATTATAGAAAAATATAATAAATTATTCTAATTTATAATATAAATTATTTTATAGAGAAAATAACTTTTAAAATAATATTTTTTATATAAAATTATATATTAATTTAAAATATTTTCAAAGATAGAATATAAATAATTTTTATTTCTCAAGATTATTTTGAATATTTTTTAATTTCAAATATAATTAATTTAAAAAAATACTTTCAATTGTAATAATAAATGTAAGATTTTGTTTTACTGTAAGTTTTAAAGATAAATCACTTTCTTTTTCTTTTATAATGTTATTTTTATTTTTGTGTATATTGTTAAAGTTTAAAAAATGTTGCTTGTTAGAGTAAAATGATAATTTTCTAGTTACTTATTAGGTCTCTTTTCATATTAGCATACTTAATCTTACTTAGGTCATAAGATTATAACAAATGTCATGATCTAACCTAATCTTGGTGTAATCGTGGTTAGGATACCTTATCAGGAAACCCAATCATACAGTCACTACAATAAATAATAGAAAATTAATGTTCACACAACCCAAACAATACAATTTCTTATTATTTGACAACCTTCATTACAAGAGTACATAATGATTTATTATAGATTATAATCTTCTTGCTATGTCAATCTTCTTTCCTAGACTCTTAGCATCAAACAAATCAAATTTCCTCTTTATATACTTCTCATGCATGGTAGTTCAACCATTTGAAGAAGACAAAATTCAATTGTCATCTTAGTCCATTTGTTTAATTTTCACTCATAGATTTGCATGTTTACTCTATTTTTTCTTGTTTGGGGTTTCCACTCTAATGGAAACCAAGAATCGGTCACCCTTTATTGGAGGTGGGTGTTGCCACAATACTGTGTCTCACTTTTGGGACATGATGATTTTTGCTTGAAATCACTATTTTTAGAAAAACTAATGTTTTAATTCTTGAGAGGCTCCATCTAAATTTAATTGAAGAGGGATAGATAATACCCCCTTAGATCAAACCCCCTTGGATAGAACTCCTCTAGTATTAAATCATACCCACAATGGAGTCACATTCACACCTATCAAAATGTTGGCAAAAAACCACTTTTTCTTTACCTTTCAAGGGATTAAATAACATTATTTAACAATAGTGTAGCCCTCGAAATGAGCTTTCTAACAAGTATAGGTTTGACATATTTTTATTTTATCATGTATTTATTTTTTTAATTTTTACTAAACATAGGTTTTTCTTTGAACATCAAGATCTTTGTTGTGCACAGGCGGAAAAATAGTAAACCATTGTAAAAAAGTTCAAAAAAATCCATTCCCTAGGTATTTATGTCCTTGTTTCACCCCAAAAATATTGAATTTCAATTTATACACAAAAAATTAGGTTGTATGACACACACATATGTCCAAATTATAGTTACAGTGAATTCCAAAATTAATTTAAAAAAAAAATGCAACAAAAAATTATGGAAAAATATCCTTCCCCTAGATATTGATGTTGAGAATCTATATTTCAAAAATTAGAATTTAATCATTTATAGAAAAAAAGTTATGTTGTACAACACAAACGTTACTTTCTAAAAATGTTGTTTTGTGTCTAAAACCAGTTATTAAAGGAGATATTGAAAGATTCATAATTTATTTCAAAAAATTTGAAAAAAAAAAAATTAGAATCTACACACAAATTGCCACAAATCACTAGTTCACATTATCTTCAAATTCTTAATGGTTTAGCTGCTATAGGTCTTAGAAGATGAAGATTCAATTAAAAATATTGATGTAAATGTCCATCTTGGGAAAAAAGTGAGACACAGTATTGTGATTTCACCCAAGTTCCTACTTCCTTAGGAACCTTTGTGGGTTAACTTTCCTATCTTTTTTATCAGAGGTCTTAATCCCATTAATATCTCAACACTAAGTCTTTGAGTAGAGGTTTCAAGCTCCTTAGAGTCTCTTGAAATGTGGTTCATTGTAACCCTTGTTAGGAGTTCCAACCCTATTAGGAAACCAATACTCTTAGCATTTACAAGGGTTCTGACCCTATTGGGAGCTTGGTGCCAAGCACCATATCGAGGGTTCCTATCTTCTTAGAAACTCCTGAAACATTGAACTTATCTATGTTAGGAACTCTTACCCTATTAGGAACCTAATACCAAGCACCATATTGGGGGTTCCTATCTTCTTAGGAACTCCTGAAACATTGAACCTAACTCTTTGTTGAGGGTTTCAACAATATTGGAAACTTGGCACCCTTCACTCTTTGTTGAGGGTTCCATGGGAACCTAGAACCAAGCATCATAACAAAGGTTCCTACCCTTTAAGAACTATGGATCACTTGAACAAAAATCGCATCCATTAGAACTTAGAAGAAAATGAAAATATTCAAAACTTATGCAACAATAGGAAACTATTCAGAGAAATGCTAGGAACCGAGAACCTGTCAAACCTAGCGAGGGTTCTTAGAACACCATGAACTTTTGATTGGTTCCTAATGTTAAAAAAACCTTTGATCACCCATAACTTCACCATTCATCCCATTTTCTCCATATTTTATCTAGATTTACACTTTGGCTGCTCTACATGGTGAAGTCTTGACTTAGCCAAAATTCACCCTAGAATTTCTTGCTAGAACAAATCACCAAACCAACAAAAACACAACAAAGCAAAGGAAAACATAAAAAACATGAAATAATTTTTGGTTGATACAAGATTTCTCATGAACTTGAATACTCCTACATAAGACATGTCAAGTAAGTGAAATGTTCCATTTTTTTTAACTCATGAATATTTTGGCAAGTTTGGAACTATAATTTTATACTTATCTATTTTGTAGCATTCATACAAGAGGCTTATTTTGAAACTCTATTCTTCTAATGGACCGGGTATTCTATATATTATTCCCCCTTGTTCTTTTGGCCACTCAAGAATCAAACACTTTTTCAATTACTTCAATTTTATATTCAAGAAATTGATGTATATATCCTTGTGCATCCTAAAAATATGAGTGTGTGTCCTCTTGTATTCTCGTATCCCCTCCATAATACTTGTATAATTTAGTAAGCTTAAAAATGGGTGATATATCTATGCTTGTTGGAAGTTCAACTTCATAGGAATTGGAAAAAAACTTCCTCAACACCCTACATGGGCCTATCTTCTTTCAATTTTAACTTATTATATGTTCCATATGGGAACCTCTCTTTTCTTGAATGTGCCAAAACCAAATCACCTACCTAAATCTCGTGTTCTCTTCTATGCATATATGCATGATCTTTATAATTCATGACACTCTTCTCCAAATTCTAGTTTACCTCCTTATGTAACTCATAAAGTTATTCAAAAAATTCTTCTGCCACATCACTTTTCTATTCAAATCCATACTATCTATCAACTCATCAACCCCTTTAGGGCTATACCTATAAAAAATAGGAAAAGGGAATTTTCCCACACTCCTATTGACTAAATTATTATAATAAAACTCTAATTGAGCCACTATCAATCCCATTAGTTTGGTTTATCGCATACCAAACATGTTAAAAAATTACCCAAACTTATGTTTACAACTTTAGTTTGACCATCAATTTGAGGATGGCTTAAGTTGAGTTAAAACTCAATTGCGTTCCCGTATTTTTTCACAAGGTACGCCAAAAAATGGCCAACAAAGTTGGTATCATGTTCAAGCTAATCTCAAAAAAAAATCCACACTAATGGGCAGTGCACCAAGATGAATTTAAGCACTTTTGTAGCCTAAAAAGTCTGAAATAAAGGAACAAAAGCAGCGTTACGTTTACTTATGAGAGAAACGTTGATTATAGCATGAAACCGCGAACATTACAATAAAAAGGAACATTCTTCATTTCTGTTTTTTCTGATTTCCATTTCTGCCCGCGGCCAAAAACCCTGCACTACGCGCTCACATTGTTGAGGAGGTGACTTCTTGACACTTGATCAACTTGAGTTCAATTTTCTTCACAAATATGGCACCCCGACGACGAAGAGATGCAAGAGGTAAGTTTTGTTTGGTATTTCTAATGAATTTTTTTGTTTTAAATTGATTTTGTTTGTTCTAGTTTAGAAATGAATGATTTTTTTTTTAATTTGTAGGAAATCCTCAACAATAGGAGGAAAATCCTCAACCAAATCAACCTCAACAAAATCAACCTCAACAACAAAATCAACCTGCCCCACCATTCTCTCAATACCCTCCTGGCACTCAAGAAAATTTGAGGAGTGAAATTGAAAACAACAAAAAAGAAGTTGAAGATCTTATTAGTAGGTTGAGTGATCAAAATTCTTCAACCACAGAAAGGATAAATCTAGCAGATTCATTGAAAGATTTGTTAAAAAATGTGGATGCAATTACCCAACAAATATCTGGATGGCAAAATAGGAGGCAAACATCAAGGGCATATTATGCAGATAAATTATCATATAAACAAGTTAAAGATTTAAAGATTACTAAAGGCGATTTGTGCTCTCTATTCACTGACCCTAGAACAAATCAAAATCTCACCCTCGATGCAAAGAGGTTTCCTATCCATTGGTGCCACCACGTAGAGATTAGGAAC